>NQII01000322.1:155569-175838 GCA_002778355.1 Clitarchus hookeri | reverse complement strand
CCACCCCGACAAAGCTACTTCTCGCCCTGCAAGAGGAACGCGCGCGCCACACCAACTACACTGGTTAAACCCTGGCTTTAACCAGGGCTGTGCAACAGTCCTGGTACATAGGATGCCAGGAAAGAGCACTAATTAACGTGCAACTTTTTTCCACGAACGCCACACGATGACATGACTGTAGAATAACAGCGAGGTCGGACCCTGACTTGCAGCACCGTGAGGGCTGATGATGAACAAGCTGGGTTGTCGATGAGCAGCGGCTCGGGTTGTAGGGACTCGCCGACGCACTACACGCGAGTATAACTAGCCACTTGGAAACAACACTACCACATGTTGCATAGACATCACGCCGGTCAGGAGACTGGTGGGGAGTTTCACTCCCTCGCCGGTAACCCCTACACGTACATTTTATCGAGATAGCAACAGAGGTTAACAGCTATAAATACGGGTCCGGAGACCAGTTAAAACATATACACAACAGCCCGCCGCCGGCTCAATGATTTGACCCAAGTCTGTCGGGCTGCATTTATGTTGCAAACCCACTAAACGAGTTATGGGAATTTCGGTTCCTGGGAGCTTATTCCAAGTTTCGACGGTAACTTCGGACATAGTCTCGAACCTACTGTCTCGCAGCCGACGAATAGAATAGGTTGCTTGAAGACGGTATTCAGAGCTGTTCGTCGTTTAGCACGGGGGTCCATTCGGGCATCTTCGGCTTATCGACTTTCCCCCTTCCAAACTAGACGAGCGTTGGTGTTTCTGCGCACAGCCGACAACGTACAAATGAAATATTACTAGAATTACTCGTTTTAAAATTGCACAAATATGTTGAAAAAAACAATACTTAAAGACACTAATAGTAAGCCTTATATGTTTTGTTCGTGGAAAATAGTATATAATTACAAATATGTATTTCATAAGAAAATAATAGTGTACAGTTTTCTTTGATTGTGTGAGGAGTGTGAAAATCTGTGGTTGGTAACCATGTTCGGCGGCATGTGAGAGATCGGCGGCCGGGCCCGCGCGCCACTTTAAAAGCGCCCTCGCTCGCTCGCTCGCTCGAGAAGTGCTCCAGGAATCAGCCTAGGACCAGCACCTAGTCCACAGGTTGTTTAAAGATGTTGATACAGAGAGCACGCCAATTCCCAAATTGCAATTTATAATAATGCAAAGTATGGCCGCGGTGGTGTAGTGGTTACACTACTCGCCTCCCAACTAGGCGAACCGTGTTCGATTCCCGGCAGGGTAGCCCTCGGATTTCCGCACGTGGGAATCGTGCCGGACGATGCCGCTGGTCGGCGGGTCTTCCCGGGGATCTCCAGTTTCCCCCGCCCTTACATTCCGGCGCTGCTCCATACTCACCTCGTTTCACCCTCATCGACTCTCAAGACGTCCATATTAAGAGCCGCCTGAATCTCTCCACTTTACCGAGTCCTTGGAAGAACAATTGAATATGCCAGCTCAGATTAGCAGTCCTGCGGAATCAAGACTCCACGATCAATCACGTCGCGGAACTAATTCAAGAAGGAATTTGCGCTTACGTCCTCGGGGAAAAAAAACTCTTTAGACCCACACAGATGGGCTGCCTAAACACTTCAGGGATCTATCCTCGCTGAAAAATAAGCTGCGCGGGCGCTACTGCCGGCTTAGAACGAGGCAAATTAAACTAACTTACAGAGCGTATTGATACTGAAATATCACTTTGGCAGGCTGAACTCTGGAATAATGAATTTCCCTCTGTTAATGTATTTCAGACAACAACCTCTGGCATATGACTGAGGCGATTTTGAAGAAGCGCGACCCAATCCCTAAGGATCGAGCGAAGTATTGGGATTGATCGAAGGATTGAGATTGCTAAGGATTGCGATTGATCGAAGGATTGGCGTGAGTCGTTGTGGAGCATGTGGAGCAGGTGGACCGGATTGTGAAGCATGTGGAGCGGATTGTAGAGCGGATTGTTGAGCGATTGTGGAGCTGATCGCGAGGGATTGGTGTGGATTAGTGCGGATTGGTGTGGATTGGTGTGTGGATTCATGTGTGGATTAGCGTGTGGATTTGTGTGTGAATTGGTGTGGATTGCTGATTGTGGTACTGATTGTGGTGCTGATTGCAGTGCGGATTGTGGTGATGATTGCAGTGCTGATTGATGGAATGATTGCGATATTGATAGAAATATTTCGAAATTGGCCGAAGGATTAACAAAAAAACAGTTCTCTAATTTTTTATTTTTTTGGATTTTACGAGTTTTTTAAATTTATTTTTGTGTTTAAATTTATCCAAGGTCATTGGCATGGGGTCACGATCACACATGTGATGTCAAGGTGAAGGTCACCCAGATCTTATGTTTTTGGAGTCACAAGTGCCACCTAGGTGTTGAAAATGTGAACAAATGACAAACCAAAAAACCAATATGGCGGGTAGAGTGCATTCTACAAAATGAGCAAAGGTATGGAGAAGGGGAGGGGAGGGGAATGTTAATACAATAAGAAACATTGGTGGTGCGTCTAACGAGTGTGAGTAATCAACCAATAAAAAACATTGTTGGGTGGCGAAGCGAACATAAGTAATCAACCAATGAGAAACATGGGTGAGGGTCAATCGTCTGCTGGACATGGTGCGGAGAAAACCTCCGGATATTTAAGTTTTTTTGTTTTTTTATAAACTTCTTAAAATATTTTCTTATAATTTTTTTATAATTTTTAAAAATATTTTTCATAATTAAATTTTATTTTAATTTTTGGGGTGTAAGGTTATTAAAGGTTATGGATATAGGGTCAAGGTCATAGGTCTATCTTAAGATGACTTGGATTTAATATGGTAGTTCGGTGACATCATAATATGGTGGCTGGTCGGTTCCATTTCCCCTGCCGCTCTAAGCCAAAACATACGATATTTCAATTTTTTTATACAATTTTTGATAAATTTTAAAAATAAGATTTATATATTTTTGAAATAATTTTTATTTTAGCAGTTTTGATACATTTTTAAAGAAATTTTAAAAAACAATTTTACGATTTTAGGATTTAAGGTTATTCAAGTTAATGGGCACTTGGTCAAGGCCAAAGGTCTAGGTCACCAATATCGAACATTGGGTCCGTAGTCAGTAATGTAATATGCTAGCCGACTTTTATGGATTTATTATATTTTTTACAAATTTTTCCTTGAGTGTTGGTTTTCAAGGCCACTAGTGTCAAGGTCAAAGGTCAATATCACTAGTATCAAGGTCAAATGTCAAGATCACTGGGATAAAGGTCAAAGGTCAAGGTCACCTGGGTCAAAGATGGGTGTTGGGTAATGTCATAGCATGGCAACTGTTTCAAGTCCCTCATCACCTCTGAGGCCAAACATTTAAAATTTTATTTTTATATATATATTTTTTTAAATAATTTTTATAAATATACGGTTTTTATTTTTGAGATTTTTGGGGACTTTTTGGGATTCTTGAAAATTTTGGGTTGAAGGTCAAAATTCACTGGGGTCAAGGTCAAAGGTCAATGTTACCTGGATCCTATATGTCGGACAAGATGCCTGACAGTGCCAAGATGTCTGATGGTTAGGTCTGACTCCGGACCCTGGATCCCTTGTATCTATTTGGCATACCATATGCCTATAAAACCAATATGGCCGCCGCTGTTCTGGCCTCGAAAACGATCCCCCCAAATCTTTCCGATGGACCGAAAATTGCGTTTCGAGGACAATTTTTGCAGCTGGGGGATCTGTGCTTTTTTAAGGGAAAACAATACTTTTTTAAGGAAAAAAGCGGAATTTTGAGGGGGAAAAACATTTTGAGGGAAATTTAGTCGATTTTAAGGGAAAAAGGGAAATTTTTAGTTAAAAATGGCCGCTGGGAGACCGGAATGACAGAGCATGAACAGCTCCGACGCTCCTAGCCCTCATCCCCTTGTCCCAAAATCGGCATAATCATTCTACTGCCAAACCAAAATTAGCTTTTGGATATTTTATACTTAAGCGAAAGAAAACATTTCTTATCTTGTTTAGGTAGGTTCCGTTGAAAATATTAACGGGTCTGCCTGTGGTGGAAGTTGGAAGTTGGTATTTTTGGGAGTACAGAGGTTTCCTCTTGGTGCTACCTAAACCCTCAATAGCCCCTTTCAAATTGATATTGACAATGAATTTTCGTTTTCGTATGTAGCAGTCACTACTTCGGTGATAATGCAGAACTCAAACGGCGCCAAAATTTGATTCTTTCCAGTCTGTGACTCACCAATGGTTTATGTTCACTTTAAAAACAATAGATATCCAGTCAAGGATATTGACTAATTATCACGGATAAGATGTATCTGGTTTTTATTTTTTTTTTTTTTTTAGAAAAAAATGTTGAAAATTTATTTCGATAGGTAAACTTCATTAAGTGGAAAACATATGCATTCGTATATTTGTCTATTTCCTTGTATGGTTAAAAGTGGTACAATTCTAGAATTTAAGGATGTGGTTTTTGTATGGCAATTTCTGAGCACGCTGTCTTAGAAAATTCGGTGACAACAACCTTGATGCTTTAGCTCTTACTTACAGCCTTACTAAAATTTTCTTAACGTCATCAGAGAAAACGAATAGTCGTGCTGCGTCTATCATTTAACTTCAGTAACATTCACCAGACCCCGCCACCTCTCTACTAGTTTCTCCTCTTCAAATAATAAAGAGCATTATACCCACCTATCTTTCTCCTGTAGCATTTTCTCATAATGCATGTAACAATTTTTTTAATTATTTCCTGTCGAAAGGGTTTTTACGGCGTCTGTGCCGGTTTTTCCCTTTCTCTTCTAGATATATTTTAACTATAAGTACATTAGGGAGGTTTTTCATGGCCAAACTCGGCCATGGGAAACCCAATCCCTCTTTGCCGCGATGCACGTCTCCTTGCATGTTTTTCCTTCCCTTGTAAGCGTAAGGGGTTAGCCCTGAGACGCAATAATCCCGTTCCTACCGCGGACTAACATATAACACTTAGTTTTAGAGTAGGTTAGAAAAAAAAACCTTCACCAGAACTACCAGTCTGTAACACTAACGACAGAGGTGGATGTCATGTAAGCCTGGTCTGCCAATGTTTGAGTTGGAGTCCTGTTAAATTACTGCAAGTGGAATGTCTGTTAAATCACAAAAGAAATAGCATGGCCTCTACTAGAGTCACGTACTGCTTTCTTTCATATACAGAAATTCCCTTGACTTGTGTTATTTGTCCAACCAATCATTAGTAAATTCGTATCACCTTCAATGTAATGGAAAAGATGTTCGAGGACTGGCGTGCTGAATTGATCTCAACTGTTACCAAGAAAAGAAATACTGATTCATTTACTTATATAACTTTTACAATATATGCACTCTTTTGTCTCTCATTTAAAATATAAAACTTAATAGCCCATAAGTACTCCTCTGTCTAATTTTTATAAAAGTTACATATATATATATATATTATATATACACACATCTACAGTATAACAACTGAATTAAAAAAAAAAGTGTCAAATTTTTTGCTATGGCAAACAATGCAGGCTCAAGATTCAAGATCTGTTATCCCTTAACCCAAATTCAAGAATTCTCATTTCTAACATTTTACAAGATATAATTTTCTTTACATACATTTTAGTAGCTGTGGAATACCAAAATACAGTTTTTACCGCCAATTCTCATTATATACATAACGTGTTACTTAAAGGTGACTAACATGAAACGGTAAATAGCAAGCGATGTTATTACGCTCTAAAATACAGGTAGTTCTTATAACGATAAAGTTGCCTTTCGAAAGAACTTTCGAAGCTCTAAAATATTGACAAAAATAGCGACCGTCTTTGGTAATGCTGCTGCAAGCATTACTCTTATGAGAAAGGTCATGGGTCCGAACCCGATCAATTACATTAAGAATGTTTTTCCAAGGTTTTCCATCCCCGCTCCAAGTAAATGTCGGAATTTGTTAATATAATTTTCCTTAACAGGTAACATGTTAATAAGAATCTTCTTCATTCCTCATTAAACGGTTGATTATCCAGTTTTTATTTGACTCATAAAATAAATGTGTGTGTCATTATTACTACCAAAACAGACATGAAAGCAACATGTTAAAAATGGGCCCACTACCAGACAAAATTGCCATCACTACTTATAACACAGAGTAAACTTATGAATGCAGTGAGTGAAAGAGTAATTATTTTTTCTCCTGGTTATAGTATTCGTCCAATCAAGAAAAATCAGTGAATCTGATGAGCAAGTATAATTTTTTAACGAAAAACGCATAAATAACAGTACTAATGTTTTCCTCAATTACATAAATTACAATAACATTAAAAGCAAGTTTGTTATTACAAGAATGCATGGCTGACAGTCGCACTGACCACAATTCACTGAAACACTCATCAAATGTATAAGAGTGTTTCCCTATCAGTACAAGATTTCCCTGTATACTTCTCTGGATGTTGTCTTCCCTGGCAGGCGACCAAATGCATCTTTACAAACTTTGTTTACCCGACAGCCGTTCACCTGAGAGAGTTACGGCAAGTAAACGTTATTTTTGTAAATTAATGTACGCATAATCAGGACGTCATTAAAAACTATAAAAAGCCCAAGGGTTACACACACTATTTTCTCAATTGAAGGAATGATTTTACCCAACAACCGTTCGTAGATTTCAGATCTCGAATAAAGACAACAGTACTCACGTAATTGTTCTTTCATCTCGAGTTTGTTTTATTATTTTGAATAAAACCCATTTGAAATATCGATAAGGCCACCTACCCCCCTTACGAATTACTGTAGGGCATGGGTCGTATAATGTTCTCCATCTCATTTTGCATAGGGGATCGCCTCACAAACCAAACAGCGTTTGTATCTGTATTTCAGGATCAACCTGTATATTTCATAGGCTCCTCCATCTGTCGTCCATTGCAGTCAAGGAGCTGCGAACATAGGCGTGACCAATGCATCGGGCCACCCATAAAAAAACACTTAATGTTCACCTCTGCGTCTTACAATCTCTTAAGCACGAGATGAACAGAGACTCGCGGTATTTTTAATTTTATTTGTTGGTTTCATTGTTAACCCTAGAGGGAAATGGACTCCAGTGGTCTTACAGAAAACATCGCAGATACACCTGTCCTGGTCTTGGCCACGCTGCATTTCCTCGGAATGGGACCACTCCTTGCAAGAACGCTATCCAACTCTGGCCACGCCTACGTCTGCAATGCAGAAACGCATGTCATGCTGTCCATAAATTCAAAAGTTCCCAACGGGATCAAGTTCTAAATGCCAATTTTTTCTGTTAGCAGATATGGCTGCTGAAAATATTTAAGCCTGTATTCCACGATGGAAGATTACTTGGACGATTCCATTCAAACCTGCATGGCCGCGTGTATGGATGGTTCTGTGGAATATTTGGCCCTCTGTTGGCCGTTTTCATGGACATTTTCATAATTGGTCGTGTGCAATTTTCGATGGAAGGTTTCCTACAATGTTGACAATTTTAACCAATGTTTTGTGAAAGCCGTAGACTATAAACACAAATAAATAGTAAATAAAAAAAACCTCGAAAATATTTACTGATTCTCAAACAGTATTGCGTGAAAATCATGGTAAACATTCGTGTTTACTTAACACGAAAGTTCCAGTTATATACCAACAAAACGGTTAGGCACTGTGCATAAAATCATGATGCTAAAGTCGTGAGCGAAGATTGTTCCTGATCCACAGTTGCAGAAGTAAAATAATAAAATTAATGCACTCGTCTTTACTTGTGCGGCAACAAGTATCGTTGGATGGGTTATTCCAAAGATCCCTCCATAGCAGCTTGCATGCGGGCTCGGGTAGCAGGTCCCGTAGTAGCTCCGCCCGAACTTGTAGGGAACAATTTTATCGTGGCATACAGACTTTAGCATGCGCAATTACTCAAGAGGGTTCTCCAGTTGCCGTACTGATCTCACTGTCGGCAGTCGTGTCTATTTTAATTAAGAAAATAAACTATGGAACATTCATATGTATATCGTTTTTTTTTTTCGGGACAGAAATTAAAGTCGACGTTTTATTGCCGATCAATAAATTTAGTTATTAAAACAAAAATGTAGTCGTTCAAAAGTTCCATAATCATTTTTTTTTAAATCGCTGTTCTGTTTATCAAATTTATTATTCTGTTAAACAGTGTTTTAAACTGTTGCGGCAATGTCGTATCTTTTCTGAACAGATTGCTGTATACCGCTTAAAGTTCTTAGGAAACAGAGCACATGCGAAGCTTGTTTGTGCTGTTTTCCATCACCGCCGCAACGCTTCCGTACGGCCTGGTGTGACCTTGAGGCTTTAAAATTTTTACTACGGAGGCCCCTCAATAGGCAGCTTTTATTGAGCAAGTTACCTCCAACTTCACCATAGACCTTCTGAAGACGTTTTAAATTGCAACGAGTTGCATCATTGACTATAGTTCAGTGATATACAGTATCGTTTGCCAACCTAACTTTTTTTTCTTTAGGAGTTTGAAACGACACGCTTGCGTTCAAGAAAGATGGTGAGCTAGGAGAGAAACGGCCTCGCGAAGCATGCTGATGCAGAGAATCGACTTTTTTTCAGAGAATCGACTTTTTTTTTATGTCGAGGTGACCTGGAAAGCAAATGCGCCAAAGCCGCGGCTTTCGCACCAGCGAGAGCTAACTTCGATGCAGGCATGACGGCGAACAACATCGATGACGAAACCAAAGATGCACAGCAACACAGATTCCGTACAGTGAAATCCAAATGAGAAGAGAGTGCGCAGAAGTCCAAGACGCGTCGGGCGTGACGGAAGAGTCGATTGTCGCTGCATGAAGGGATGGGGGTTGTTCAGTAAAAATGGTTGCCAGAAAAGGCATTCCCGGCCAATGTGCTGCTATACTTTAATATGTTACAAATTTCACCATTAAAGTAAAGAAAAACTATTACTTTCTTCAGTAACTGCTTCATTCAGTGTTACCGTGATGATGTTTCACGATAGCCAATTTCAACTTCTTCCGTCCCCTATTTGTTGTTTGAGCTTTTTGCCGGTAGATGGAAGCACTTACATAGCAAACGATATTTTGTTTCGCGGTGGCCAACTTATACTTCTCCCGTTCTCTTGGCATTGTCGCCCACACAGTACAGTTGCTGCGCAACGCCACTGGAGCGCGCCATGTGTTCCACAGTGACCGAAGTGTACTGCTTGAGTTTTTCGTCATTGAACAACAGAAAACCAATTTCTACGACTCCTCTGTCTATCGATGTAAACGATCTTCGAACTACGTGTTCAAACATTCGACCCAGGACTGGCAATAGATGCGAGCTACAGCAGTCCCAAGTGTCGTACTGATAAAACTGTTTGACCTGAATTTTGAATGTAATTTGTAATTTCTAATACTTTTGTAATAAGTCATAAAATGAAGTGTATGTTAACTACATATGGACATGAATATTGTGAATTTGATAAATATCACAGATAACGATGGTTTAATATTGTTAATAGACGTGATAGCATTTGAAAGAGTTCGCTCCGAAAATACGTTCTTCATCTGCATGACACGAAATAGAAAAATCTGGGAAATCCTGGTTTATACTCCGGAGGTTATCTCCAGTAGTCTTGAACGTCATGGTGGGCAAGTACTGAAAGTCATGAGGACGATGAAGAAACTTTGTGTATTGGCTAAAGATTCTAATTTAAGGCAAGTGAACTCTTAGAGTAATGTTTTTAGGAGACTTTTTTTTTAATTCATCCCGTAATACTTAATTAAAATATCCAGAACCTTGAAAATTAAGTCAGTGACGGGATAAAATTAAACAATTTTGTTGTTTATTCTGTGGTATTTTGGTATCAGACATGTTTCAGATGAACGGTGGTGGTCCTGTGTTTGTTCATGCGGTGAAATTTGGGAACCCGGATATTTTCGGTGGGTTTTTATCATACTGCGTCAGTCATTTGTGGAAACACAGAATTGCTCATACGAATCCCCTTGGGAACATGATGGGACAGAGAACATTAGTGAGGAAAAAAAGGTGTTTAAGTCTAACATCTTAAGAAACTATCACTGGGGAAGGTGCACTCTAACTTTCACTACTGCACGTCAGTCATTAAAGAGAGCTGTAATCATTCTATGGTTGGAAATAAATGTGTAATATACCATTAAGTTGGGGGTCCTATTTTCTAAGCCAGAAGCTAAATCCTCGTTGAGCCACACCCATGAGGAACCATTGCAGGTCACTACTGGAGATGCCTCCAAAATCATAATCACTGTATCTTCCAATACTGATCTGTCGGGGGTCACAAATATAGTAGATTGAGATGAATTATTGCTAGGTGAAATGTCACAACATTACTGAGAATAAAATAAATGTCTAGCGACAATATTTGAAAATAGAGTAACACTTTTGTATTTATGGGAAAAAAACAAGTTCAGGAGAATCGTTTCCATATTTTACTATCATTTATAGTATTTCTCTCGACCAACTGTGAGGAAGAAAGAATCTTCCATGCTCTTTTCACATTCGTTATTTATTTTGCGATCAACAATGACAAAGACCGAACTATGTTGCAGTATGTTACATCCCCAAAATAAGAACTTGTTGGCACTGGCGTGGATGGGTATGGAAAAAATTTCTAGTAATAATTGAAGGAGAGTATTTTCGGGCCTGTTCGGGATTAAAAAAAGTACCTTTTATTTATACAGGAAATCATCACAATAAGATATTCACGTCACTGATACAGTAACAACTAAACTTTTTTTTATAATAAATCAGAGCCACTTGTGTTTCGACTATATGTATTTTTACATTAAATTGTTGGCTACCGAAGCTACAGGGAATATTGGAAGTGTCATAAAAATAACAGCAGAAATTCTAGCTGTAAGAACACCACCAACCTTTATTCAAATATGAAGAAAATATTTATTTAGTGCTCTTTCAGAAGAGGGATTCAGTTCCTAACTGGAGCACGAATTGTCGAGACTACCCCAAGGTTTAGTAAGTAACACGTTCCTTGGTCATGTGAATTATGCACCAGAAAACGAAGTTGGGGAAAACCTTGGGGAATACCACTTTCCAGAGACACCTCCCCTTTCGAGCCGAGACTACGAAGCGAGACAGTCGTCTGGTATGGGTGTTCTCTTAGTCTACATGGTATCGACCCTCTGAACTAGTCATCTGAAATTTTCTTGCAATTTACCAGTGATATTAACAACCCCTAATTCCCTGTAATCCCACAGAACAGATCTAGTCTTGCAGGCTAGTAGTCAACTGACTAACCAGTTCAGCAGAATATGGTTCTCTATTACCTCCACCCTCTTAATACCTAATGGTTATGAAGAACGGGGTTTCCCACCATGTGGATATCTAATTTCCAGATGAATCATGGTACAAGCTCTGTTCAAGTTACTCAAATGCGATGGATTACCTGTCATATTCAGTCTTATTTTAATAACAGTGTAAATAATAATTGCAAATTGCCCAAATATTGCTCTGCTCAAGTGCTAGCAAACTGCATATTTTTTAAAAGAATTTTCATAGTTTTATTTTGTGTTCTTAGAACTTCATAAGTTTCTGTGATTATTCAATGTAAATGAAACAACATAATGAATAGAATAAACTTGCCTCGGATCTTCATATAGTTCACGAAACAGAAGGGAAAATATTTGCAATACATGCAGTTATAACTCATAAGAGACATTAATAAAATAAGGTTTGGCTAGATAAGAATCGACAATGCTTAGAATAATAATTATTACGATGCTTGAAAATGTGTTCCAAATCCGATGATCCATGATGATTGAGACTATCACTTACAGATGAAAAGGCAGAGCACTTTGAAAGAACGGACAATGAAAAAACAGAGCCAAAGAGCTGTAGAATAAACATATAAATGGTAAGTGGTTAATACTTCAACTATGTCAATACTCGGATCCCTGAAGGGAGTGGAAAGCACATGTATTAAATGGTTTATCTCGAAATTTTTGACCTCTGGCTACAGTTTTAAATTGTTATCTCCAGGAAACAAATTGTATGAGCCTACTGTTTATTTTTGGAACTGTTCTCACTTCACTTGCAACACTGAACGTGGGAATGGAAGGAGATGCATCAATGAGCAGAAAGAAAAGGCGGCATCCTCAAACTGTAAGGTAAGAATAAAGAACGGTGTCAAGATTTTTAACATAACTTTTTGCCAAGATGCTGATGGTGGTATAAAAACAGAGAGAACGTTACTCAAAAATATACACTGACTGACCAAAAAAGTGAATTACCTTGAAGGAATAACTCAAATTGGATGCAATTTAATGTGCATACCATAGCTTTATGTGCAAAACTTCAGTTGTAATGATTTGTAACGTCCACAACCGTTATTGATTTCACCACGACCCTAGCAATAGTGTTTTAATGCACATGTGAAGCATTCAACAGTAAATACAAGAGGTAAGGTCAAGGAATACACAATATGCCTCGTAAACACATTATACAGCATTACTAGCTCTTGAAGTTTGGTATGGGTTGCATTGGTGAATCTGCATGAGACCAGGTGGACGTATCGAGTCCATCAGTATTGATAGAAATTGCTACAGACGTTAAAATGGCGTGGTGGTTGAGTCGGATGTTTCGCGCAATTGTAAAACGTTATTAAAAAATGGCTGTGACGGTTTTCGACAGGACGGCAGAGTTTGCGAGTGAAGGATTCTACGTTTTTGACAATGTGGAAACAATTCTTATGTGCAAATACTGCAACGTTAGAATAGAGTGGCAAAGGAAAGAGACTGCACGAAATACATAAAAACAGTACAACGAGAAAGTGAGCACAAATTAAAATCATACGTTATTAAAAACCAAATAATAAAGAGCGGATATTAGTAAAACAAGATAAATAAATGAATTATTATAGGTTAAACAAGATAATCTCACAAATTCTCTGGCATGTGTGTCAACAACACAAGGACTACGAAGGTTAGTAAACAAATGGGCGCGTTACTTTCACCTTGAGCGTGATCATGTGACTATGCAAGAAACGTTGAAATCTAAATACGTTAGCATCACGTCATTAATAATTGGCATAAAAAGATACAAGTCTTTTCGACACCCATTTGTAAGCGATAAATTAACATTTACGTTAAAACTTTGGAACTTTTTCCTCTCTTTGTGCTGGCAACCTAACGGCATAACTGTATCCGCGCTCACCGCTGTTTGTAATGTTATATGCATGTAGATAACAGCTAGGGTGTTTTTTCAAAGGTTGATTTTCAAAAGATTCTTCCAGTCGTGAACTGACTGTAGAAGTGGGGTGATTGTATCTTGCACTACGTGCATAATTCTAAACTCACATTAGAACTAATGAAAGAAAAATTATAAAATGGGAGAAAGGATACATATTTATATATATTTTACTATTTCTAGTGGACCAAGGAAACTTTAAATAAATTCGTGAATTTGTCAATTTTTTACTTTTTTTGAGACTCGAATTTCCTCAGAAGTTCCCATTTGAAAACATCTTCGATTCTGCCCCCATTCCTTTTAAGAAAACAACATCGTAGTTTTTATGAACTCCCGATACAAGTAGATAACTTTGGCACCTGGCAGGTAAAGCTGAATGAAATACGGTCTACACCCAGTCGTAAATATTGCAAGAAGTTGCCATCATTCATGCCCAGACTCAAAATGCTGACATCGTGTGTGAACCATGTATGCAACACTGCTGTAGTTGATGTTGATGTTTGATTTTTTTGTCATGGAGTTATTCACAGAAATTCTGAAGACTTATTGGGACCTCCACAATTAAAGCACAGTTACTTTGAAACTGATTCTGTGCTCATAAGTTAACTCATGCTGTGAATGGGGCGCAAAACATCACTTATCTGATCTCCTGGTTTCATGAGAATAATGCCTTAGCATGTACGATCGTCGAGGATGCTTTTGCTGCACTTGCAATTTTATAAGATTGTCTTATAATACCCACTAACAATTACCGTCTGCCTTATCTTCCTTTCGGTAAAAGAAAATACTTCATATGTTATAGAGCTCACTTCGTATCAAAATGTATTGTCCAGGAAATGTTGACTAACCAATCACTTGTGTGGGCGATGGCCAGTTATAGCAGCAGTGNTTTTTTTTTCTAAGTTGAGAATGTTTTGATAAAAATGGCAAGATTTGTACGGCATCCTCGTTGGATAAAAGTGTCGTACGTTAATAGAGATCATTGTTCTCAGTGTTTGTTTTATCAGCCTATAAACTAAAGTGTGGATTACTGTCAACTGTATTAATGCATTTCCAATGAGAAATAACCTAATACAAATTTACACGTTTACATTTAGAATTTTGGTGAAAACCTCGTATCGACTCTTACTTGAGATAATTGATTTCAAAAAGTATTTAGCACTTGGCAGTCATTAATTTGATAATCCTGAACACAGAGACGGCTCGATCCTTCCGCCTCCCAAGTGGATTTTGCCCAATACTACTTGGAAAGGGCGTTATATGCTTAGTTCTGAATTTAAACTCCGTTTTTGCTCAGTGTCTTTTGGACTAAGTACAACCAAAGCAAACAGACATGGATGCCTTGTGGAACCATTTAAATTTTATCTGCATCCCAAAAAGATTTATTTTTTGAAGTAATAAATTTTGAAAGTTCTGAATAACTAACTCGCTAACAGTCGTACGCGTATTCGATTTTGTGTTCAACTGTACTGATGAAATTATTATTTATAGTAGTGATTATGACGGCCAATGATGCTCAAAGATCTTGTATTATCTCATTTGAAGAGACACGAGGCTTACCTTTATCACTAAGAACATCTGCTTGGCAAAACCTGAGGTCAGATTAGTTGACTGTGTCGCTTTGCAGGGCAGATTATGCGTGAGCCCAAAAATGAGTCTCTTTTAATACCACTTCCTACCCTGAGGATTCTAAAGGAGAAGTAGGATTTTCAATATTATACGATATTATACATCGTTCAGCACTGTCTTAAAACAAATTGCAGTTCCACCATTAAAAAAATGGTACTGTTAGTTTTTTTATTATAGAGTAAAAATAAAGTCGATGGCATAATTGTTGGCGTGAAAAACGTTTGCTCATAATTTAAGAATGCCGAGTTGGTGACCGGTTGGTTCCTGAAATACCCTCATCTGCTTGGTAAGCAGTAGACATACCCACTTTGTTCTGATTCTTAAGTGGTACTAGACATGAGAAAAACGCATATGTCGCCTAAATATTCATATTGTTTTATATTGGGAAGACATTTTTAGCATTGACAAAAACTTTTGAAATATCGTATCTGGTATTGCTTGGTCAGCCTTGAAAGTCAAGTTTCTGCCCTGCTGCCTTACTGTCGAAACTTTAAAACTTCAACAATTAAGAGCCTGTTTTCATTCTGCTGACAAATATGTTCAGCTTGGTAAAAATATACATCTGCACATCTTCAAGCCCATGACCTGTAAAAACTCGAAAGAGAGGTATTCAAATTGTATCAAACATAATACCTACTTGTGAAATGTTGTTCCCTGTAGCTGAGTCAGGCATATATAAAAATATAATTTTAGGCATTGCAACTATGTATTTATTCACAGCTATCGTACCTGGTCAGTTTTACATGCAATATGTAACTTATGTTGGGCAAAGGAAAAAAAAAGAACAAAAGGCAGTGTTGCCCCGAAATATAAATACCAAATGTCAAAGGTGTCATGCTTCTATGATATTGCGAGTTGGAGTATGTGGATTGTGCATGTGTCGGAGTGGGTGTGTTCTCGGGGTATTCTGGGGGAAAATACAGGGATCATCCTGCTTCTGTCACACCGGATACAGAGGAACTTCCTTAACCCCCCCCCCCCTTCTACGGATTCCTACTTTGGAATTAACAAAATTATCGACAAAGTTCTGAAGATAACTACTAGTTCTTTTGCCAGGAGGATATTGAGAAGTGGTGCTGGAAGTGTGACGCCTGTACTGTGAGGAAGGGACAAAGAATAAGGTGATGAGGCCATCTCTGGAAGTACAATATTGGAGTCCATTTGAGGATGCCAGTGGATGTTCTATATCCCTTGCCACTTACACGGAGAGGTAATCGGTACCTCCTAGTAGCTCAGAATTACTTTACTAAATCGCTGGAAGTTACCTCGATGCCAACCCAAGAAGCTTGCGCTATAGTCGAGTCCCTCATGAAGCATGCCTTCTTGAGGTGTGGGGTACCATTCGAGCTCCATTCGAGCTAGTGCCTGAATTTAGAAGACACATTGTCCTGCAAGGTGACAATGGCTTTAAAGATGAAGAAGTGTTATACCCCTAGTTGGACAGAATGATCAAGAAACTTAACTGCAATCTAGGTAAGTATCTGTAGATATTGTGGCAGGCAGTCAATAGGCTTGAAACTCTAAAATACCCTTATTTTTCCTACTTTATTGTATAACCGTCCATGATGCATCCATTGAGGATGCTGTTTGGAATTTCTGTCTCATAGTGACCTGTTGTTCAGACAACCGATGGAAGAAGATGCTACTACTCCAACATATGCCAGAGAAATATGTTGAATGTTTAGTCAGCACATATTATTTCTTCTTTTGGCAGCACCTTGGAATCAACAGTGGCATGAAGAAGACCAAATATGGCAGTGCGGTTAGAGGCATTCTTACAACTTATAAAGCTGAACAAGTAACAATAGGAAAAGGGATACTGTCCGAAGCTTCAGAAATTTTGGAACAGTCTACACCTGATTTTGAAGAAGATAAACGAAATGGTCTTTTGGATAAGTCATCGGTTTAATTGTAAAGTTGTTCGCATTGGATCATCCTCTTCCCCCGCTTCCACGAGTTGCTGATTATATCTTTCCTCTGGTTGGTAGCCAGTCTTGGGGATGGGTTTACAGGCATTGCGAGATAGAACCGGAAGGATTGCAGATCACCTTACAGAACATCATGCAATATTTTCCTTCTGGCAGAATTCTAGACGCCGCTATGCCATCCTGGGTCACTGTAGAGTAATCTGGAGAGGACCAACTCATGTACAAATACTGAAATTGCACGTCTGGAAGACAACTGTTGTATGGCCACTTGTGTAAAGTATGGATTTAGTGGATGAATGCAGCGGACATCGAGGCATCGAGGAAGGCACCTCGACAGCTGAGTGTGAGTGCTCGATATGGTGATCAACAAGAATCGTTACTGTCTAGGACCAGTGGCCGGCGAGTGCAGTGCCGCTGTGGGGAAGTGCTCCCAGCACAACATTGAATACATTAATTCATAAGACAATGCAGAAGTAGGTCTGTTTGGTGAAATATTAGGCATTTGACTGTGTAATTTTTATTTACCAGGCTATCTTATTTCCTGTAGTCATTAATTATTCTACTTACAAGTATTCTTCTGATTATTTACTATATTATCGTAGTTTGTGTTTGTAACAGCATTCAGTAGTATTATACAATAAGCTATAGTTGTACTGCGCATGTCAAAGCTGTGTATATTTGTGTCCATTTGCGAAACTATATTTAAAAAAACTAAATTATGTTTTTTAATTTTTCAATTTTAAAAATCTCCATCCTAACACGAACATGATAATTATTACAATGACATTTGTCATTGCATTAATGAAGTAAATTTTCACCATAAGACAAGAACTGAGTCATGGAGGGCTGTGATTTCAAATCCATATTTGACGATTGTAAGCTGCTGCACAAGGGAATCGAACCACCTCAAAGGAGACATCAAAACTTCATGGAATCAACTGTACACTACTAAATACCTTTTTATTAAGAAATGATAAACACTGGTGCAAATTCTATTAATAAATGGGGATAGAAAAACAATGCACTAGTGTACAACTTAAGATTTGATGTGGAGTGTGCCCTCCTTCGGAGGCAATACATGCGGCCAATCGGCGTGGCAATGAGTCATGCAGAGCTCGAATGCTGTCCTGTGTGGATTCTACCATTCTTCCCCTAAGTGGGCGCCGACGGAATTCTTCAAGCATTTGGGCAAGTCGCAGGTGCTGGGGAATACGGCGTCCCAACTGGTCCCATGCATGCTCAACAGGCTATAGATCCAGTGAACTGACATGCCAATGAATGGTGTGTGGACGTGCATTACCATGCTGCAGAATGCTATCAGCAGTACGCTGTAGAAATGGTAGAGAATTGGGACATACGACCTTGGTAACATCGGTGGCCTTATGGTGCGCCCTGTAAAACACACAAGACTTGTTCTTGAGTCGAAACTAACAGTGGCCTAAACCATCTCCAAGTGTAAGAGCCCTGTGGTATACATTAAATGGCTCCTGATGCTGAGGCTTACCTCTGTGGTTCCAGGTTAAGACGACCGTCTTTAACGCCCAGAGGAACCAGATGAAACGCGATTCGTCGGCAAAGATAGTACGATGCCATTCCTGCAACAACTCCCGACGTACACCACTGCAAATATGCCGCACAGTGGTGTGGCATAAAAACATTTGGCGCAGAGGACACCGGTAATGTAATCCACCAACATCCAGTCGCCGGCGAATGGTCTTCTGGGACATTGCCCATTCAGCATAGTGTTATGGTGTGATCAGGCCTTAGCTGAACAGCTTGCCTGATCACACCTTCAAACATTAAACCTGGAAACGAGCGGGATTGCAAAGCCACCATTTGGTCGTCGATCCTTGCGAAAGAAGACAGTTGCAGAAATCCCCTCCACCGGACACTGAGCGGGGCCGCAGAACCACGCACTTGATATAGGCCGGCGTAACACCCGGAACGTCGTCTTTTTGTCTTTAGTCCTTTGGGAGCCGACCCGACCAGCGAAGCAGACCAGGAAGATGGGTGTGTCCGGCCGTCGCTAAACGTCTCGTAGAATCAGCCTCCGGCAACATTAACAAGGTGATGACTTTCCAGTTAGGTTTAAATAAAATGGCGTGAATTAAACGTAATAATGAATCATCTTAAATTCAATGTAATGTTTCCCCCTATCAATGGTAACAATTTAAATAGCAAATGTAAAATCTTAATGTTAATAAAACTCATCTTATACTGTTGTGCTCTACCGAATCATGAGTCATTATTGAGCTTCGTCCCTAGCAACTTTCAAGCACGATTGGTTGAAAAACTAGTTCGTAACAATAGGCCTCACATATGCCAGAATTCTGTGACGATGCTGCGATAGGGCCTGCTAATGCACTCCTTTGAATGTCTGTCCTCATGTCCGTAGTTCGACATATCAAGCCAGAACTTAACCTACGCAGTGTATGGTGTTTGTGTTTCCACACTCCAATACAATGTTTTACAGTGTTCACGGCACAGCCCATACGAGTCCTATGAGAAGCTATTCGTCGAACTCTCATGACCCCGATTTTAAGAGCCGCCCAAACCTCTCCACTCTTTTTCCGTCAAATCACCCTTAGCATTGGCATAAAAAAGAGTAGTTCCTTATATTATCCCAATCACACCCAGTGTATTCATTTGTGTACATGTCGAACAGGGAGGTTATTATTGGCCAATACCGTACACTACGAGGCTCAATGACCAATGATTTTCCTTGGGGATAAGTTATTCGTAAACTGTGTTATTGTTACAGGTTATGACTGGTTCATATTAATAAAATCGAACAAAAAGCCTACAGCACATTGGTTGTAACAACGAAACAAGTGTCGTGACAACTTAAATAAAGCACTCTTCAAAACATTTCTTGTTTGCAACACCTAAACCGGTATATTAAAGTGGGCCTGAAAAATTTAACGTGTTGTTAAAAGCATAGGATTTTATTTTGATGCTACTAAAATTGGTTTAATTTTTATACATAATATAGTGATAAGTGAAATAGTAGCTACATATTTATGTATATGATAAATTCAGAGAATTGCTTGATCTGCGCAGGGTCACGTGATGCAAGTCCATGGCTGTGCTAGTTTTCTCATGTTCTGGAATCATACTCGAACATTTGACCAGATCTAGCGATTGCAACAGGCAGTGATTATTTTGCTAAATAGTCTGAGTGAGAGCAAGGTAGTCCACAATAATTTGTGGAGACAGTTGCATGTTTTCTTCCTTCAATGGCTGCTGCATGCCTAATCATCAGGGGGCCGGGAAACGTAGCGGATTTATTTCAGGACAAGCAGACTTCAGACACATTGAATTGGATCACACTTCACCAGACGCGCCCTTGAGATCTGAGTCAATAACAGACCTGCAAGCAAGCATGTACCGAACCTCGTGCTATCCGTTCTGGGGTGAAACTGACTACTCGTTACGGCACTAGCTAGTTAATGGAAAGCTGAGACTCGAAAATACACAGGACACAGTAGTCCACTTTATGGGTAGTTGAACTTGCGACATTTTCT
>NQII01000322.1:116390-155543 GCA_002778355.1 Clitarchus hookeri | reverse complement strand
AAGTCTTTTACCTATTTGGCCGGATCGTCTGTGATCCGTTGAGCAGAGAGATACAACGAGCTGAAAAACACGTCATGTAACCACGAGAGTACAATAACGTTTTTACACTTTGAGGATGGTACAACTTCATCGGAATTTAAGATAAGGTAGAAGTAAGCTGCACATTAATATGTAGAAACCCCATTATTTCGCATCGTAATTCAGTACCAAGTTAGACTGTATAAGTATAATCTATTGGCAGTATCCTTACACTTTTTTAAGCAAACATTTGAAAATCACCCCATGTATGACGTGTTTGGTTTATTCCTAAATATGTTGTGTATCAAAAGCGTTTTATACTCCTGGCAGTCTTAAAGTATCTCATTTTTGGTTAAATTGAACCATTACTTACATTTTATTTATACGTTATGTTTCATCTACAGTATAGTTAATGTGAATAAAAACAAGGAGTAAATAGGTGTGTTGGTAATGTCTAGTAGGAAATAGTTATTATGCAAAATATTATTGAAGTGAGTCCGCGCGAATGTGACGCGTTGTCCCTTTGGTGTAATTAGCTAGACTTAATTAAGCTTTGTTTGCATGAGGCAGAAGAATAGGCTGAAAGGATAACTTTAGCAGTGATTCAGAAAAGTTGTAAGTAGTGTGTAAATGGCCTGTGTATGTTAGTTTAACGTGTGTCGTTGGACCTACGGTCATCAGACAAGGCAAAATAATAATTCCCGGGCTCTGTGAACAATCGAGAGCAAGCGTGCAACAAGCGACGTAACATCGGCATGAGAACTCGAGTGCTCGTAGACAAAAGAATGCGTGTGAGACCAGTTACGAATCACTCAGCTGCATCGCTCGCATAGAAGCGTCCGAATACATCGGCCACCATTCGAGATATCTCAAGAATTGGTAAGAATCTCTTTGACATTTTTAATTCGAGTACTGCCCTCTGTATCCGCCCTTGCAGTCGAGCTGCGGTTGGTGGACGCTGCCATTTGGGAGGGGGCCGCGGTGGCTGAGCGGTTAGCCTGCTCGCCTCCCACCAAGGCGAACCAGGTTCAATCCCCGGCCGGGTCGCTGGATTTTCGCGTGTGGGAATCGTGTCGGACGATGCCTCTGGTCGGCGGATTTCCTCGGGGATCTCCCGTTTCCCCCGCCTTTTCATTCCTGCGCCGCTCCATACTCGTATCGATCACCCTCGTCGGCTCTCAAAACCTCGTTGTTAAGAGCCGCCCAAATTTTTTCACTTACACACACTGCCAGTTGTGCCTGGTGGTGAGCGGCTGTGCCGAGGAATGGCGGCCCCTCTGCCGCTCTTGCCCCGCGCGCACAGCGAACAATGGGCCGGGGCGTCGACCAACACCGCGAGGTGTGTCCGAGTACGTCGACATGCCCCGGGCCCTGTGTAGGGGCGCGCTCAGTACGCCGCACACACTTCTACCAACACTATTAAAGGTTTGAAACCGTTAAAGGCTGGAAAGTGAGCACTTTTGAAATCAATCATTGAAAAAAAAAAAACGAGGTTGGCTACTGCGCAGCTTGCATGAGCACTCTATCCCCACTTTCCCTCTGCTTGTAAGAGCTTCCAAAATCAACCTTTGAAAAAAAAAAATATCACAGCCATTGTCTGTTTTTCTTTTTTCAGCGGGCCTACTAAATTGAAAAAAATCACTGCCCATAACTACATGTTTGTATACTACAGCACACATCGGCACGCAGGCTACTAGTTAAGTTGGCAGTGAGTCAACACAAGTAGTTAAGAAATAATAATGTCTCGGCGCATTTGATCGTTGCCAGACGTATGGGGCATTCCATCTCCGAAGCCGTGCAGGTACTGAGGTTTCCACGGGCCGCCATGTCAAAAGCGTACCGCGAGTTCACGGATGGGTGAAACCACTGCCGCTAGAGACAAGTACCGTGGCGTAAAACGTATCGAAGGCAGAGGTCGCCGTCGGCTATCTCGGTTGGTAACAGCGGGTAGACAAGCCACAGTGAGGTTGATGACTCGCATTTCAATGCTGGACCACAACGACCTGTGAGCGGCCATACAATCCAGAACCATCTCCTCGCCACGGGGTATATATGCCACTCTTCTGCTCACCGCACGATGCAAGGCTCAGCGGGAACACCACCATAGGACCCTCCCACACATGTAAGAAGGTCGCCTGGACGTATAAGCCGAGGTACACGCTAGTACGCGCCGATGGCAGAGTACGAGTGCCTCGCTAAGCGCGTGAAGCGATGGATCCCTCGTGCCAGCAGGGTACGGTTCATGTCAGTGGTTGTGGTATCCTCGTACGGAAACTGTTTACACTGGATAAAATGGGTTCATTGGTACATGTGTCAGCTTCCCTCACTGGCAAACGATACACGTACCTGCTGGCAAATCACGTGCACTCATTTCTGCACCTACAGCACCCTGCAGAAAACCTGTACCTACGAGAAGACGATGCACCGGCCCACTTCTCCAGAATCGCGACCGACTGGCTGGATGAACTCTCCACGGACTTGGAGTTGCTTGTCTGGCCCCCGAGGTCACCCGACCTCAATCCTATCGAACACACGTGAGATGTTATCGAGAGGTATGTGTACGCAGTGGATTCATTTCCGCACATTGCGGGAGGCTGTGCAGCGGCCATGAATCAAAATGGCTCCCGACCGCTTCCGGTGCTTAGTGGAGTCCATGCCACGCCGCATCATCGCCGTCGTCAGGGCGGAAAGGGATGCTACACGTCACTGGGCAGGTATCTCTAATTCAACTGCTCGTGAGTGTATTTTCGAGACAGCGTTTACTTCTAAATATTTGCAGTCACGGACATGGGGAATTTTTTTCCCATGCGTTCAAATGTGCACAGCGAACCATGGTCAAACCCCGCGGTAATCACAGCCTTCGAGGGCCCTTCAACATAAATTTGATTCAGAATTGATCGGACACAAATTCCGCGGGCTCTGCCAGTCGCGATCCTTCCCATAGCAACCGCCACCTGCCCTACCGGGGTCGCTATCACCTGCCTCGACGGCAAACACATTGCGGGTCCGGGCCAACCAGCCCAGCCCCAGCCTCTTAGAGATGCATTTTTATGTACACACCTCGGAAAAAGTTTTGCGCCAGCGGGATTTCCGGGTTAACTCTGTTTCTCACGGCCTTAAGAGAAAGTACGGCATGAAAATACGTACACGCTCTACAGAACACAACGCCAGACTCGACGTATGTCTTAAACTGTAATGGGAGCCGCGGTGGCTGAGCGGTTAGTCTGCTCGTATACCACCAAGGCGAACCGGGTTCAATCCCTGGCCGGGTCACTCCCGGATTTTCGCAAGTGGGAATCTTGTCGGACGATGCCGCTGGTCGGTGGGGTTTCTCGGGGATCTCCCGTTTCCAACGCCCTTGCATTCCGGCGCTGCTCCATAATCACCTCGTTTCACCCTCGTCGGTTCTCATGACCTCGTTGTTAAGAGCCGCCCAAATCTCTCAACTCAAGTTAAATTTTAATGCGCGTGCTTCCTTAGTGTGCCACCACATATTACAGGTGGTGCAAAACTTTTCTTGAGGTGTGTATATTCCTTCCGCCAAGATTGAATTGAATAGCAAGCGGTGCTCGATGGGGCGGTGCCGAGGCGCGCAAGGGGTCGACGTTGGACGAAGAAGGAGAAAGGGGGGTAAGGAGGGGGGCATGATATGCTGTGCACGACCCCTTTCGGATCGGCAGGAAGAGAGGGGGAGCCGAGTACGATGACGGTATAAGGGGAAGGGGAGTACCAGTTGTGCGTGAGCGAGGATGGTACGGAGTCGCGCAGGGTTAGAATGAGGAGGAGGTGGGGGGCGGACGGCGGAGTAGGGGAAATAGCCAGACGAGAGATGTAAACAGTGTAACCTTGAAAACACTGGGGAAGGTCAATAGGGGTGTCACACCATTCGCCGGAGCGGCCGGCCCCGCAAGGCAAAACGCACACAGTTCGAGCGCGCAGCGTCGTCGTCTGTCAAGTTGGCAACCACCGTCCCAACACGCGTCGGTCAAGTGGATCTGTGAAATTGTTAAGAAAATAATATTTTAATTTGTTTCCTCAATCACATATACGCAAAAAAATTAAAGCAGAGACCAAAGTAATTGCTTCCAGTATTCAAAAACATCTACTTAACACATTTAATCCGACGTTAAGACATGGAACTACTTTCCCTGCGTCGTTACCAACTTAACTGGGCGCACGCCAATCAGCGTTCCCTTTAAAATATATGCAGGTAAGGGCAGTGACATTTTTCAAACGTTGGTTTCAGAAGTGCTCAATTAGCCGTGAACGCCCGGTAGTATACAACATGGGTCAATTTGTACCCGCACTGTAAAGATAATGACTGTATTGGCGGTTAAATGAATTTAAGTAAGCCACCGCCCTACAAAAATCCATTTCCGTTCTAGTTCTAAACCACGAGTTTATTGGGCATGCAAATAGTTAGTGACACTATATCAATACTGGCAATGATAAATAAATAAATTGCCTTGTTATTGTTAACACACGAAAGTTAAACCAGAGTCAAATTACTTCAGCGGTAGTTGATATCCTTGAATAGCTACTGCAGCTTGGAAAACTGTACGAGTATAAGTAACGTAACGTTAATGATTAATGAAATCATAACTCTAGTCTCCGCAATCTTCAGTAAGATAGATAACCCTCGAAGAAGTTGTATTGCTTCCGAATTCTTTTTATAAAGGCTGTTAACGGTAAAGTAAGCACTTTTGGAAGCCCTGCTTAAAATCTTCTTGTATGCACATTGTGTATTAATCCGCTATATGTACGATGAACATTACCACGGGCCTCGTCACTTTATCCATGCGTCGGCCAAGTCAAGTGAAACTGTGAAATTATTACCAAAGTAATATTTTACACTGAAGAGCCAAAAAAACTGGTACACCTGCCTAATATCGTGTAGGGTCCCGCGAGCACGCAGAAGTGCCGCAAGACGACGTGGCATGGACTCGACTAATGTCTGAAGGTATGCAGGAGGCATTGAAATCTGCGCCAATTTGAGAAAGGGTTGCACGTCTGTCACGTTTAATGATTCTCGTCAGTTGTAGTTTGTCCCGTTCTTTCACGATCTTTTTCCGGCCGCAGCGATGTCGAAGATGTGATGTTTTTCTGGATTCCCGATATTCATGGTACACTCGTGAAATGGTCGTACGCGAACATCCAAATGTTATCGCTACCTCGGAGATGCTATGTCCCATCTCTCGTGCGCCGACTATAACACCCCGATAAAATTCACTTAAATCTTGATAACCTGCCATTGTAGCAGCAGTAACCGATCTAGCTGCCGACCGCATCGCGTTACTCTGATTGGTTCCATACCTCTGTTATTTGCCTACGCACGTCTATACCAGTTTTTTTTTTCAGTGTACAAATTTGTACATTTTTACACTTATTTGCATAAAAAAAGAAGGTAAAATAAGCCATTTCAGTATTAATCGTAAATGTTTACATAACACTTTTTAATTCAACGCTAAGACGTGGAACTACTTTTCCTCCGTAGTTGCCATATTGCTGGGTGCATGCCAGTCAGTCTACGTGTTAAAATATACCCAGGTAGGGGCAGTGACCTTTTTCCAATGTTGATTTCAAAAGTGCTCATTTTACCGTGAGCAGCCTTTACTCGCGTATGTTATGATTGCCTCAATTTAACGCCTTCAAGTGTCCTTTTATACATGTTAACTTTTGGCGTATCAGAAGAACTACAGTATGTAACATATTTAAATGCTGTTTTCGATTATATAAAATAACGAGATCATTTATTGAACCAGAATTATAAACATTTAAAATGCGACAGTTATTATATTAAATGACGTATAAATGTACATATTTTCACATGACAAACGTTGTGTAGACATGTTCATAACAATAATATTGCGTATGTGTCACAGGTAAATTATTAAAACTATTTTTAAAAATGGGACGCCTGTGGGTTTTACGCGAATACGACTGCGTTAGCGGGCAATATTTTCTTTGGGATGTGGGAATTAAATGAAAGTAACGAGATGGATACTTGATTTTTATGGCTTAACTCGGTAGACACAGGCGAGATTTTTCTTTAGGCACCGAAGTCAGCGCGCTAGCACGCCAAAGCTGCGAGATATACCCTGCCTCGCGCATGCGCGGCGCCAACTCAAGGCCAAGCTCGCATCGTAGTACAGTAGTCGTATACCCGATCGGACGAGACCACATTTATTTCAATCTCGTTATTAGTCATGAAGTCGTAGTGTCAAAGTGGATCGCCCTGCAAACGTTGCATCGCTACTCCCGCTCTGATACCCCGCGTGTCGGCCTGATCTTGAAGACGTGTTCACATCGAAAAACACAAGACCAAAACCGTATCCGTTTGAATCCCGTAGTGTAGAGAATTTAAAGGAGAATCCAACGATACTCCGATGATCAAAATCGGATAACTGGTTCGCGAGTAATGAGGGTTTAAAGTTCACTGAAGATTCCCTCCCAGGCACTCATTATTTAGTTTTCCTTTTTTCTCCTCTTCATTTTGCCAGACCGTATAATAAAGATAGCATATTCCTATAGTTTTCGGGGGTGCTCTTTCGGTTGAAACGTGTCTTGGTGAGTGTGATGTTAGTAGTTTCTGAGTTAGCTGTGTTATATAGGATTATTCCGACAGTAAATTACAATTCCGTTCTGAACAGTTGCGGAGCTGTAGGGTTCAAATGGACTTCTTAGTGGACGTGATAGTCGCACCCCTTGGCAGAAGTCGTGTCGAGGGATGTGTCATAGTTACTTTTGAGAATTAAGATGCTAACCAAAGACTAATGCTACCAGACATTCTGAAAAAAGAAGGGCATGTTCTTTTTAAGCATTTTTTTTTGCATCCGGCCGGATTTCTCCTGGGGACAAAAAAATGTCTCATTTTATTAGACAGTAAGAAATAGTTCTCAAGCAAAATAGTGCGTATTAATTGTTTGACCGAAGCGAAGGAATATCCTGGAAGTAGAGCTTTAGCAGGGCTTCAGAAAAGTTGGAATCGAACATGAATGGACTATGCATAGGGCGTGGCTAAAGATCTGCGGTCCACTCAAAACAGAAAAACGTGAAGTTAAAGTGCTTTGAGTCTACCTTGCCATGCAATGATTACGCCAAGTGCTAGGGTCTCTACTGATAAATTGTGAACCAGTCTCGGCAGCAACACAATTTATCTGACGCATAAAATACTGTATTTTCCAATTGTATTAGTTTCCGTGGATCTGTTTTTTTTTTTTTGTAGTCTACGTTCTATTTATTTAAATAAAGAACTCTTAAAAATTGTTATATATTGCTGTTACCCGAAAGGCACATTATGAGAGTCATTTTTTTTTTTGTTATACTAATCCCTGCAATATTGGTTAGAATGGCTGGCCACAAATTTGAGTCACTAAGAGTTCCAAAAGAAAAATAGAAAAAAACGAAAACAGGGCCTGAATCTCTAGTACGTATCAGGTGAATCAAGATTTCAACCAGGGAAGTTTGATCGCATGCAGTCGAGGCTGAAAGAAAAAAAATTTAGATAATTAAAAAATGGAACGAAGCATCGGGAAGACACTGAATCATGTTTTATACTTACTTCAATTCCCTCAACACTATATATTCCATATGCACCATTCTACTGTCTTTGTACAAACCACATCACATAAATAACTTATCAAACTAATTTATTGTGCACAATCGCGGAGACAGACGTAAGATTTTCCAGAAAATGTTACCTGCCATCTAGATTTCGTCAGCTGTTATAGCCAAATTAAAGGTGTTAACGCTAGTTCACGTAAAATAATTCGTACGCTAATATTTACGCGTGTCCAACGGTAGTTTCGTGGAGACAGAAAATGGATCCAGGAGAATTTAAATGCTGTGCAGTCTGAGAAGTGTTACCGTCACCTATAACACTTCTATTGCATAGTTCGGAGAAAATTTGTTACGGTTAGAAAGAAAACTTGTGTGTCAAGGGCGTACACAAAACAAAATGGGGGGAGGGAGCGAGGCGATCTAGGTCATCGCATCCCCAGAGAATACGAATTTTTGTGTAGTTATCGGATTGCAGTGCCTATGATGATGTTGGATCGGAAAGTAACTTCCTAACTTCCGTGCCTCGCTGGCTTTGCATGAAGAAAATCTGTAAAGACGTTATTTTAATGCCCAAGATTTAAATGCTGTGGCAGATATGTTGTTAATGAATATATTTATAAACATATTTACGCATTTTGGCTCAAAACTAGACGTGTGCCAGAAGAACACACGTGATTTTCTCGTGAAATTAGCTTAATCACTGCTAGGCTTTAACTTTGAAATTCAAAAATTTCTCTGTGGAGAAATATCCGGACCCCCACTTCGCAGGTGGCCATTAGCAAGTCTTATTTTATAGCAAAACCCTCCCCCGAAAATCTCTCCTCCCCCCTCCCCCGGCACTCTCTATAGCTCCCTCCAGAAAAGGGGTTTGCGCACGCCACTGCTGTGTGCGAGGGGTTGTGAGTGAGTGAAGAGATTAGGGCGGCTCTTAAGAGGGTAGTATCCACTCCATCTTCGACTTTTCTTACAAATCTTCGTAATGAAAATATATGACCAGAAATAAAAAATCAAAGCTAGACATGACATAGAGGACTACTTAATGAATTTTTGGAAATTTGTAGTTTCAATTATACCTGTATTTTCCCATGTGGGATTGAAATTATTAAATAATTAGGCAATGTTTTATTACGGTTACCGGTTACAGATGTGAAACTAATCATGTAAGAAAAATAAGTGGGATTTCGAAATATCTGTTAAGATGTTCCCTATGCCTTGACGAGCTTAGTTTTTGAACATTGACTCCGAAAATTAAGTTATGGAGGAAAATACATAAATCCAAAATGGCAAGGGTACTTCCCCCTTAACAGTGAGCTCTTAAGTGCCGATGAGGGTGAAGCGAGGTGTGTATGGAGCAACGCTGGAATGAAGGGGCGGGAGAAACGGGAGATCTCCGAGAAAACCCTCCAACCAGCGGGGTCGTCCGGCACGATTCCCACATGCAAAAATCCGGGGGCGGCCCCGCCGGGAATCGAACCCGGTTCGCCTTGATGGGAGGCGAGTATTCTAACCATTACACCACCGCGGCCCCGCGAGGGGTGGTTAAATGTCTCTTGGTGTAGGGGAAGCTCCAGCCAAGGACGTTTTATATCGACTTTCTACAAAGCCACGGTTAATTGAGCATACTAGTTGTATTTGTTACAATTTGGTGCAAGGATTTGCGATAAAGTTTCGCGAACTGAGTGATAAGCTATATTTCTTGCGTCTGTAATTCTTAGCTTATTTTTGTGGGGTGTGCAGGTTTGCGTTTATCGCGCTCATGTGTTGCGTAAACCAACCTGACAGCACTGAAAAGTACTCAATAATCAATTCTTGTCATAGATCAGTTTAGAACGAAAGTAACTGTTAAAACTGCGATGGAACATTACGACGTAACTGCCGGCACTCGCGTCAAGTCTTAGAACTATTTTTCTTCAGTTCGCTGCCAACTTAACTGGGAGCCTGCGTGCCAGTGTGCGCGGTAGCATATGTGCAGTTAACGAGCAGTGATATTTTTCAAAGGTTAATTTCAAAAGTGCTCGCTTTACATCGAACAGCCTATAACGAAATGGAGCAGTTTTATGACATTCTTCAACTGTCCCTACACGAATAACGGATGCCCACTGTTATTGGTTCAGTTACACTAGGAAACCACTTCTCATCCAAGAGAAGAAGGCAGTATGAAATAAGAATAATAATAATAATAATAATAATAATAACAATGTCCTAGTAATTCAAATAGGGTGTTCAAACCTGGGATTATTTAGCAAAACATCACTGCCTCTGCTAGAGAATGGTACCTATGGGTAGGTAATTTTCTATAGTGCCAATTTTTCTGAAGTGAATATGGAATAATTTCAGCAACCGCCAATCTTAAATTTACAAATTTAAAATATGCAACTATTTTAACTAATTAGCTGGCTATATTATGTTAGATAGTCTAATAACTGTTTACGTAAGAATGTTTGCCGTTATGGGCTGGAGGCATAGTTTGGAAATGTTAAATATTCAGAAGTGCGGTACACTGGCATATGGTGAACTGTTGCAGGGTAAGCCGGCGTTAGCTGTGTGCTGTACCCTGTTACTTGCTGGTGTACACTCCCGCCACTGAAACATAGTTCGGCAGGTGACGCCACAGGACGTGTCCTTGCTGCTCGCTCGTGAGTGGTCGGAATGCATTCAGTTTCCCCGGGGCTGCAGAGTGGTTCCTAGCTCCTGTTGCGTGCACCGAGAATGTGCAGTAGTGAGCAAGCACCAGCTTGCCTTGCAACAGTTAACCCCAAGGGACCTTGCGATATTACTGATATGAGTAAATATCGATACTTTTCTTTCGATATCCGATATTTTGGTATCGATATTCTGTTTCAACAGTTATACAGTTATCAGTATATTTCTTCCGATATTTTTCACATTTGTAATTAATTATTACGATGTATGTATGATATGACATATTCTAAAGACTTCTGTTGTACAAAAATTCAACAGTTTGATTGTAATTAGCAGTGCGTATCTTGATTTCTATATGCACATTTTCTCACAAATGTAAAATTTTTTAATGTTTATTAGTATCGATATTTTGTATAATTATTATCAATTTATATATTCATTTTGATATCTTATGAAATGTTGATACTTTACGATACTGCAACATCCCTACGTAGACCTACATTTGTGTATTAATGTAAATTAGGAAATATCATTCGATATTCTGGGATATTGATATTTTTGTTCCGGTAATATCGGAATATCGCTCCTTTTTATTCAATACCGATATTGGTAGAACTGGATATCGCAACGTCCCTGTTCATCGCACGCTCACTGGTGCAACAGCGCGGCGGGGCGAGGAGGAGCGGAGTTGTTGGCAGCACTGCTCGCGGGGGCACGTGACGTCATCGCCTCACTTCCCGCCAGCTGGCGGGCTGCGGCCGGTGATAATACATCCCTGATTGCGACGAGCAGGGGCCAGAAAGGAAACCAACCCCTCCTCCCCCCCACAACACCCCCCGCGGGTGCTGGCTAAACAAGGGAATAGCAAATGAAAGTCGACGAGTGACAACAAGTCCAATTGACATTTCTCCGGACAACAGTGCCACAAGTTGAAATACTATCGGAATTATGATCTCTTGCGCGGGTCGACGAGAATGAGCAACTTGCGATTTCACGGTTGGTAGGTTACTTTCGAAATGAACATTTAAAGAAAAATCCTTTTGCCCGAGCGCATAACCACATTTAATTCGTCGTGAACAAGTTAATATTGAACTTATTTAAAGGAATGGGATTTCTGGCATACAGGTTTTTGTAGACGATCGATAAAAAAATGACCAGGTGTGAAACACAAACTGTTCGTTACAGACACAAATGTTTATGACACAAATAATTAATAAAATTTAGCGTTAATACTGCCTGGCGTACAGTAGGCCTTATTAGAAAACGTACGTCTGTATTAAAACGCCATTAAATATAAAATGGCGACCATTAAAATTTATTAATTTTTGTTTTAAATTCACTAGAACTAAAATTGTCATGGTGTTGACATACTTAGCCTGTGTTTCTAAAACCCCTGTCACACTGTCAAATTTTCCCGTCAAACTGCTTCCAATAAGTTTGGTCAAATAAAGTTGGACAGTTATGACGTCATCGAAACGTCATAAAGGACGCCATATTTGTTTGAAAATGTTGGATGGCTTCAGTTCCCATCAAACATTTTAAGATTGAACCGGTTCTAAAAAATTTTCTATGTTAGACAGTTGCAATCAATCAGAATCGTGTACGACAAAAATGGACTTCTAGAAACTTTAAAATAACGAACAACTGCTGGAAACGAAATAAGGCTGTGAAGATAATTAAACTATGGGGAAGCTGTCTGAGCTTGGATGTTTTATCTTAATGTTAGTATTGCACATAATATTAAAAACTCAGAGTCATTAAATTTTATTGTACAGGAACCATCGCTGATAAATAAAATTTTTATTTAGTAAAGAAGCGAAAATAAATTACAACATTCCTTACATTTCTTCCTGTAATGGACTGCATGAAAAACAAAAGCAATACCTCACTAAGAAAATAATTTTTAAATAATAATAAAAATTAGATTCTCCTAGTAAAAAATTTGACAGTGTGACACATTTTAAAACACATTCAAGATTATTTGATAAAAATTTGTTGGAAGGAAAAATTTGATGACCGTATTTTGTCTTCAAATTTTATTGTCAAATATAGTTGAAGGCAAAAAGTTGACAGTGTGACAGGAGCTTAATTAACACTTTCACAGTATTTCAATAGAATCATGGCTACCAATTATTAAAACTGTAGCACTTGAGATTTTTAGATGTGACGGAAGTATACACAATGTGATGATACAATAAATTAGGATGTAAACAAACATAAACAAATTTGTGTGCATTCGCATTTTTGCGAAAAGCACATGCACTGAATCATCTGTTCAACAAAAGTTTTGAAAACGTTCCTAGTTCACCGGAAATAAAAACAATGTAATAAATAATGCCAACTTTCGTTAACATATTTTTTTTTTCTTTTTTTTTTTTTTACGTGTAACCAATTCAATTCAAGTGTCTAAATTAAAGCAGTTATAAAGCATTCACGAATTTACAGTCATTTTCAGGTAACATTGCACCTGCTTGGGTTAACTTTGTTTAGTCTATTCGCACTATCTTCACATTTTTTGAATAAAACATTTAAAAATCACCTCATCTATTACATGTTCGGTTGTTTCCTAAACATTCCACGTATCACAAGCGTTTGCATACTTTTAACTTGAAAGTATTTAATTTTTAGTTAAAATATTATCTATAATTTTTAATACTACATTTATACTTGATATGAATAAAAACAGAGATAAAATAGGTTTGCTGGTGATGTCTATCAAGAAATAGTTCTTATGCAAAATATTATTAAACCGACTGCGTACAAATCCGGTGTGTTGTCCTCTCTGGTGTATTTTTCGAGACTTAGTTAAAGCAATGTTGTCACGAGGCGGAGGAATACCAAGGAAGTAGAACTTCAGTATGGCTTCAGGAAAGTTAGAAGTAACTGTGACTGGACTACCCTGCACATAATTTCAAATTAAGGCATCGCAGGCCGCTACCACATACCATGCCATACACTCCATAGTTCACAATTATATTTATAAATGACACAAGATAGCCCATCACAGGGAATCTCAGAGAGTTCATTTTAAATTAAATTATGCTGGAGAAACGAAGTTACCCTGGCCGGTATAAAGTTACTTTAATTTTATTAAAGTAATTATAGATGAGTCTTATTAACACGGTAAGCAGCAAGCTTTGTAAATATGCACTGCAGTAATTACAACATATTTACGCAGTATTTAACAAATAAGTTATACAATTTTCTCTAAAAAAAAGGGGGGGAGGGAGGCGAAGGAATAGCTCAAAATTCAAGCTATATTTGTCTGGTCCATCGAAAAGCTTTAACCGTTTAACATCTGATTTATCGTAATAATAATGACACATCGGGCACATGGAAGACGACCACCGTACCACATTTATAAAGCTTCAGGCGACTCGCGATAAAATGGAGGTGTTATGAACTATGCGTTCTTTATGTACCATAAAAATTTCCAAGGAACAATTCCAAGTAACCTTTATGTGCAGGACCTTACAAGCTGCATTTGCACAACGACGCTTATGATCAATCTTAGCACTTTTTCAAAACCCCGCTTGGATCTTATTTCAATCATCCGTGTATTCTTCCGCCACTTGTAGCAATGATTAATATTTCCATGAACTTGAGTGCCATTTACCGTGTGCTATCCAAAACACGTTTCGAAATATAATATAAACATGTCACCATCGCAAGATTATAAAACTAAAAAAGAAAAACATATTTTGGTTTTTATTTTGAACATTGAAGTTTGAATAAGACGACAGCATTTGTCTCTACTTTTTAAATTAATACCAACATTACCGTAAGTGTGTTCGTTAGTGCTAATGTTAAAGTAATACGTGAATTTAAGGGTAAGGGATTTTTTGCAAAGTTTAATTAAGTGTTTTTACATGACGCCTGAGGGGCGTATCTGAGTTCGTGACGAATAGAGGTCTTAATAAAAATAAAAGAACTAAATTTGATTTCTAATTTATTCACACAGCTATTATTTACAGTATTTAATTATCTGTCTCCACTATTACTCTTTTTATTTAACAGTGAGCGCAATATTTAATGTCTATTTCAACTCTAATTAACTCCTTCTTGATTGTTTCTGTTTGGTTACAATCAATTAAGTCATACTCATTATTAACACGTGTTCAGTCTACCTGTTGCCATCATTTGTAATGTCGTTCACTCACGCATCTAGTCCAATAGTCCAGCCTGCCAGCCGCACTCTTCACTGATTGATACTCGCAGTCGCAAATTTCCCTTCCGCTGGTTACTTCTCTCGCTGCTCGTCTTCTATCGCTCGGAACTCAGCAACTCATTCACTCATCAACTCATCAACAACGCGGCTCGGAGGCCTGTCCAACTTTTATATCGTTCGCCCTGACCAACTGAAAGCTACAACGCACCCCGAGTCACGCTGAGAGAACGAGGTCAGTAATCCAGAGCATTTTTCAGATAAACGCAGAAACCAATACAACAAGGGTCAGCAGCTCGCGCCAAAAAAAAAAAAAAATGATCGTGACGGCTCGCTTTCTGTAACAGATATGCGGCCACTGGCCTATCGCTTGCTCGTTTATTCAAAGCAATCCTTAAATTTGCTACAGCGGATGCGAAGCATGAACGCGTAACACCACCTCCTTCTCAAGTATGTTCGTCCCGAACAGACAATAACACATCCGGACTATAGTAGAGTGTCAGTCGGTCGACGTGGACAACCTTCGGCCTCGCCCGAGAGCCTTGACGACAAATCCGAAATACCACATCATTGATCTTATTCATAATCCTGTAGGGGCCTTCCCAACATTTCTGTAGTTTCAGGCAGTACCCTTTTCTCCTCTGTGGTTTTGTCCGCCTTGAATTACCTCTCCCGACATTCTCCTACCATACAGCGTCTTCCTCCTGTCACTATTTATTCTGAGGTGCTGTCGAAAAAAATCATGAATGCCAACAAGTCTGTTACGTAATTCACTGGCATAATCAAGGGTTTCAGCTTCCTCTTCTGTCGGTCGGCCAAACAGCAGGTCACTAGGAAGGCGTAGCTCTCTTCCAAACCGCATCCTTGATGGTGTTACCCTTGTAGACTTGTGAACTGCTGAGCGGTAAGCAAGAAGAAAGAATGGCACCTTTGAATTCCAGTCCCTTTTGGTTGTCTGCCACGAAGATCGACAGGCACTGCTCAAGAGTGCGGTTAAGCCTCTCTACCATTCCATCCGACTAAGGGGGCAAGGCTGTAGTTCTAGTCTTTTTTACCCCCAAAATTTTCGTCACCTCCTGGAAGACAGCAGCTTCAAAGTTTCTTCCCTGATCAGAATGGAGTTCTAGTGGTACCCCAAACCTCGAGAAGACATGCTTTATAAGTGCATCTGCCACGGTTCATGCTTATTGGTTTGGGGGGGGGGGGATGACCTCAGGCCACTAAGCAAATTAATCTTGGGCCACCAGTAGATACCGATTACCTCTCTATGTGACAGGCAAGGTGCCCAGAATATCTACCACCATCCTCTCGAACGGGTTTCCAACATTGTATTTCTGCAGGTGACATTTTCCTCTGGTTCTTGGGCCCTTCCTCTCAGTGCAGGTGTCGCACAATCGGCACCACTTCTCAAAATCCTCCCGACAATGAAGCCAGTAGAATCTCAGTCTAACTCTGTCGAGAGTATTGTTAACACTAAAGTACCCACTGGCTGCCGCATTATGCAGTACCTTTAAGACTCCTGGAACCCTGCATTCTGGAAGGATCAACTGTAACCATGCGGGTTTTCCATCATTATTTTCCCAGTTTCTGTAAAGTACATGATTCTTCAGTATGAGGGAATTCCGTTGTGCCAAGTATGCTTTGACTGCTGCGCTCAGGCTAGATATATCTTCCCATTTTGGCTGACAGCCAACTTCTTTCCACTTTAATAATGTCTGCAAAGTGGGTTCATTCTGCTGATCTTTCTTAATACCCTCATCACTCCAGGTAGGTGACCCATCACAAGATAAAGCAACTTGAATTCTTGTCCTCTATACTTTCAGCGATTCACCACTCTTTTCTTCCTGGCGTTCGCAATGAAGACAAAATGGCTCACATGGCCTCCTAGAAAGTGGCCTCCTAGAAAGTGCATCCGCATTGCTGTGAAGGCGTCCAGATCTGTGCTGGAAGATGCTGTATTCACCGGGCTATTTGACCTTCGGGGTTCTTGAAATTTAGTAGCCAGCGTAATGAAGCATGGTCGTTTCTTAGAATAAAATGTCTGTCATAAAGGTGGGGGTGGAAGTGTGAAATTGCCTTCACCGTTCACTATGGCCAGCATCAGTGTCCAAAATGAATACACCCTCACTTTTCGGGAAACCCAGAACTGGTGGAGATATCGGAATTTTCTTTAGTTTACTAAAAGTCTTCTTCACACTCAGTGGTCCAATAAAATATCCTTTTCGCCTCAGTCAGTTCATGTAACGGTTTGGCAATCGTGGCGAACCCAAGTACAAATCGATGGTAGTAGGCACATAATCCCAGAAAACTCTGCACTTCGGTTTTGTCAGTTGGTGTCGGCCAATTTCTTATCGCTTTGGTCTTCTCGGGTTATGTTTCAATCCCATGGGCCAACACTACAGTCCCAAGAAATTTTTTTTTCTTTTGAAACAGGTGCCACTTCTTAGGAACCAGTTTCAAGTTGGCTGCGGCCACTTTCTGGAATACAGAGTCAAGCGAGATAGGTGCTCTTCAAATGTCCTTCCTTTCACAACAATGCCATCTGGGTAAACCTGACAAATATCTAAAGGCATGACTTTTTCCATCTGGCATTCGAAGGTAGCAGGGGCATTACATAGCCCAAAAGGCATAACTTCGAACTGCCAGGATCCTTTCCCTTGGACACAAAATGCAGTCTTCTCTTGGTCCTCTGAAGCCACCTCATCACACTGCCAGTACCCACTCTTCATGTCCAAAGTAGAAAAACATAGTGAACCTGCTAGGCTGTTTAATGTGTCATCTATCCTTAAAGGCGCACAAGAGTCTTTCTTTGTCACATTATTAAACTAAGTAGCTACAAGGCCGACACAAGTTTGGGGTACTCCAGTCGATGTCGCTTTGGCAGAGATTGCACTATTCTCAGTGCGGGGCCTCTCAATACTGCGGCGAGGTAGTAAGCCGGCTGTTCGGCTGTCCAGCCATTAAGGGTAGCTACTATTTCGAACTGGTGTTGGTATTCCCGCCATGAAGTCTGGCCATCACAAGGGGCGGGCTTAATTGAGACCCCCTTCCCCCACTCCTGGCTGCGCGACACCATTGGCCGCAGATCTTCTTGCTCTCCTCCAAGGTCGCTGTATTGGGTACGACTTGTACTGCTTCCTCACTTTTTGCGGTTGCTGGTGTGATGACTTTAGAACTCCGCTGCTGAATAAATTCCTGCCATTTCATTTTCGACGCTGTCCATTCTTCCACTGACACTGTCCACTTTTTCATTTACACTGTCCATCCTGTTGTTTACACTGTTCATTCACGCTGTCAATTCTCGCGTTCACTAACTCGTTAATGACTTCTATTTCCCTGTCTACATTTTCATTTACAGTGTCTATTTTCTTATCTACTAACTCACTTGCATTAGCTATCAGGCTATTTACATTGCCGTTTACAGTTTCTACTACATTAATAATTTTGCTATAATCCATTCACGGTTACTTCACACTTTTCTGAAGCCCTGCTAAAGTTCTACTTCCAAGATATTCCTCCGCCNTATAATCCATTCACGGTTACTTCACACTTTTCTGAAGCCCTGCTAAAGTTCTACTTCCAAGATATTCCTCCGCCTCATATGCAAACTAAGCCTAACTAGGTCTAGAAAATTGCACTAAACGACGACGCACCGAATTCGTGCACACACAGTTGTAATGATAGTTTGCATGAGAACTATTTCTTACTAGATGCTACCAACACACATGTTTTCTCACTGTCTTCCTTCGTATTTATTATAAATAACTGACTAAAAATTAAACACAAGATGTAGGTAAAACTTAAATTTAACGAAAAAAAATATACTTTCATACTAACAGAGGTATTAAATGCTTGTGATACATGGCATATTTAAGAAATAACTAAACTCGCCATACATGGGGTGATTTTTCAAAGGTTTGATTCAAAAAGTGTGGAGAAACCGCGAATAGACGATATCAAGACTATTAGCGCTTGCGCTCACTTGGCTACTGAGTCCCTCAACTAATGCTCGTAGTGCTTCCAGTTCTGTAGACATTTTTCTAGTTAACATTCACAGTGATAGTTGTACAAAACAGTCTTAAATTTGCGGCCAACAACTATTAGAATTAAATAATTTATTTGAATATCACTAATAACTTGCCTAGCTTCACTTGCAACTGATTAATTAATAATTGCCTCCATCCCACTTCTGACACCAGTGTTACAAGAGGCCTGAGGGACGTACTGAGTTCGTGAAGGATGGAAGTCTTAATAAAAATTAAATAACTATATTTTATTTATAATTTATTTACACTATTACTCTTATTATTTAACAGTGAGCGCAATATTTAATGTCTAGTCCATCCATCACGAACTCAGATACGCCCCTCAGAAGCCCAGTAACAATTCGCTGATTGGCGAGTTCCTGAATCCGAGCGACGCGGGTTGATTCCCCGCTTAGATACGGGCGTTCATAAAACTATTCCAGAAAGAACTTGGTCGATGAACTCTTAATAAAGTTTCAGAACATGTGCGTGTGTAAACGAGAGCTGACCTTAGTTGAAACCATGCATAGACTGAAGACGAGGTAGACCGATTTTTCGTATCCTGCGCATGTACTCAACATTTACCTGCCTCACACAAATACAACTGTCAGAGTCACATGGTCGACGCCGATGCACACGTTCGCTTATATATTAATTTCCGAAAGACAAGTGATTTTACACGAATAAACTACTTTTACGAATGTGAATTTAATCTACAAAATTGGCTGGAGGAAGTATACAATCGTCTCAAAGCACTTGNATAAACTACTTTTACGAATGTGAATTTAATCTACAAAATTGGCTGGAGGAAGTATACAATCGTCTCAAAGCACTTGTTTACAGAAACAGTGTTCTAACCTCAAATCATACCCACGTCGTTTATGATAGTCGCGTTGGCATAATAGCAGTTCAATGTTGGGACACGGAGACTGGTTTTGCTCAACTCACTCTACCCCATATTCACAACGAAACCATGAGATTTTTACCGTTCTAGAGGCGGTAACGGAAGTTGCAAGTTCAGCAGCTAACATGTGCACTCTACGCCACATTCCCTCTGCGCACAACGCACGGCCACTGTCGGCAGTGACCCACGCTGTGCAGAATACGCACTTGTCGTAGGCAGCGCTGAGCATCGACGAATTTCGCTTAAACTTCGTGGGTTGAAAAGTGGGTCGTAAATAGACCATGTGAAATGTTTCGAGCTTGCAGCAGATAAGTGAGACTCGTAAACTGGACAGTGGGGAAATATTCAACGCTTAAAAACTTGCGGTCCACTCAACTGCGTAAGATTAAAAACAGTTTTAGAGACATAAAAATATATTATCTCCATAAAACTCTCAAGTGAGTAATAATACATTAGAGTAATAATACATTATTATACTTAAAGTAGTAATTATATTCTCGAAATCTGGCATCTGTCGTTTTTGTGATTAAACTGGTACTAATATTTTCCACCAGATGAACGAAAAACACCTTATTAAAACAAGTGCAACAATTTTTTTATATAGTAAAAATAAGTACAATCAATAGATAAATTATTTTTTTTCACAATCTATATATAGTCTTCAATATGTATTCAAAATAATTCATCCGTACTAACTATTGTAAAAAAATATTATTTCACTGCCAACAAATCAAATTAAATAAGACTACTAAGCATGGTATCCATTCTACATTAAACGTGCGATAACAAATAAAATGGGTAAAAAAAATATAACAATCATTTTGTGATGTATGATTTCTGAAGAGCAGTCGGAATAAATAGTCGTGATCAATGTTTCATTCATGATGTCTGTTTTGATTTTTAAATTATTCATCTGTAATATAGATCAGCTATAGCGATGAATAATATAAAAGCCCAAACATGGAAAGTACCCCCCCCCCCCCGCCCCNGCACAGTGTCTGATTACCAAGTCAGATTTAGACCGGGACAAAAGTCACATATTTACATCTTCTAAAATCCGGATTATCTACATTACGAATAATTCAACTGTGAAGTGTAGTTAGTGGATACAGCACACGGAAATTCATAGTAAAGACCTAAAAAGTAACATTTAAAAAATATGTGCCCTGCTGAAACTACAGATATGAAATAATTTTTAATTTACAATACGGAAGCTTATTTGAAAAAAAAAAAAAAAGTGATAGTATTTTACAGAAGAGGATTTTTATCCCTCGCTTGAAGTAAACTGTGATTTGTTCTGTAAATTTTGCTTCTGCTGTTGTTTAAGAATACAAGAAAATGAAATAAAATTGATAGCATAAACAATTATTTATCAGAGATGCTATTAGATTGGTTCCCTTGGCATACATCTTCCCTTATCCTTTAATATTGATAACTAAGATGAGTCTCCTAACCTACGACGTATAGAACAGAAGTGGGAAATCCCTAGTAGAGAAGGTAATCGAACCGTGTCCTCTACTTATTGTTCCGATGGCTTAATTAGATCGTTGGACTTGCACGTTAGAGAGTTCGAGAGTCTGACATTATTTTGTAAATTTTCAGCAGATTACATAAGTAGTCTAAAAAAAAGTATGCCAATGGCAGAAAATTGCTTTTAAAAAAAAAAACCTAAAAATTCTCGTGTTGATTTAAAATCAAATATCTTTTTTCGAACAAATATTTAAACTGAGCCAGGTTAATATGTTCAACTGCGGTAAAAGGTTAACTTCTGGATACTTTGATTATTTTAAATCTTATCTCAAAAGTAAAAAAACTGAAATACGGGCAAACCGCGAAGAAAAAAAAATATAAAAAAATTTAATGACTCACAAATGACATGGATTTTATGTAGCCAAACGTATAACCTGTGCGCGGTTTCTTCAAACTTTAGGAATCAAACCTTTGAAAAATCACCCCATGTATGACGTGTTTGGTTATTTCTTAAATATGCCACCTATAGCAATCGTTTTGTACTTCTGTTAACACGAAAGTGCCTTATTTTTGGTTCAATTGAACTTTTAATTATATTCTGCCTAAAATAATTACATTTCATTTACTTCTAACATTAATGGAAACAGTGAGAAATTAGGTGTTTTGATAATGCTGTAAGAAATAGTAGTTAAGTAAAACGTTGTTAAACTGAGTGCGCACGAATGCGATGCGTCATCCCTTTGAAGTAATTTCCAAACTTGGTTAAGCATTGTTTGCACGAGGCGGAGAAATATGGTGGAAATATAACTTTAGCAGGACTTCAGAAAAGTTGGAAGTAAGCATGAATGGAATATATTTATTTAATCCAATTTTGAGATCTTCACGAAAAAAAAATATACGAATTTAATGCCCCTTCTCCTCGTTTCATGCGTTTATGAAAATGCATTTTCCTCCAGTGCCAAACTTTGTTCAGGTTATTATTTCATATCTCAACGAAATAGGATGCAGTATGTAGATAGTGTAGATGGTATTTCAGCCTCTTGCACGCCCTTAGGAAATAATAGTTGTTAATACGCTGCTAATTTAAGTGGGGGCTCACATGCCGGTGTGTGTTGCAACACTTACGTAGTTATTGACTGTGATATTTTCTCAAAAGTTCATTTCAAAAGTGCACACTTAAGGCCATTGGTGCATGCTATATTTTTTTTGTTAAAAATTAATGAAACCGAGAATATTGCATTTATTTATTTATTTGAAGTTATACAACGCGTATTTTACAAATTGTAAGATTTGAGGGTGTCGGACCCCAAAAAATTAATATTATTATGACTGTAGCAAACATTGCATGTGACATTTTTCTAGAATAAAAAAAATGTACACTTCATATTTTTTTAATAATTTTATGTCAAATACAAAATTGTTCTGTTTTGTAGCAGCCCTAATAACAAATACTAACTTCATACATATGAGAAAATTTTCAATATAAACTAATGCCGTGGGCTACTGATTTACATATATATATAATCACCAAATAACAACCAATACATTTCTGCAAAAAAAAAAGTTAAAATATGCAAAAAAATTATTTATATTTAACTTTTTCATGTATAACTTGTTATTTGGTGATTACATACAGTATTTGTCACGTAATAACCATGCGACTAGTTAACATTTTAAATTTTTTCATCTGTACAACTTAGTATTTGTTATTACGGCTGCAACAAAGCAGAAGAATTTTGTATTTCAGATCAAATTATTCAACAAATATATAAAGTGTAAACATTTTTTATTCCAGGAAAAGGTCATCACATACGAGTTAAAAAATCAATGTTTGCTACAAATATAAAATTATTAATCTTTTCGGGTTCGACACCCTTAAAACGCTAGTGCTACTAATGGCTTAAAGAATATAACAACTTAATTTGAGATATATTTATTGGATTAATAACAAATTGAATTTTGTACAATTTCGTTTCCAAAAAGTGGGCTTTTTTGGCTGGTGATTATAATTTCTTGCTAGATAAAAACGTTGATAAAAATAGTTCAACTCATAAGTAATGTTTTTGCTTTCGTTGACTTTTGGTTTGATTACCGAGTGGCATAAAACACGTGTTCTGCAAGGACATAGGCAAGATCGATCGCCTCCCCCCGAAAAACAGAATTTTTGGATAATTATCGCAATATGATATTGTCGGATAGGAAAATAATTTCCGTGCCTCGTTGGCCTTGCGCGAGGAAAATTTATAAATCTGTAATCTTTATTTCAATAAATTAAATGTCGTGCCAGCTAAATAAAATGTTGAAGTTTGCCAAATATATTTATACAACTGTTCACAAATTTGTACTTAAATGAATTAGTGTCAGAGGAGCACAACATGATTTTACCATAAAATAAGTTTAATTACTGCAAAGGTTTAACATTATTTATTAGGAGAGAACACCCCCCCCCCTTTTTTTTTTGCCTCACCAATGCTTCATAGGTGACCATTACCAATTTTCTCATTTAAATACTAATTCCCTCCTCCCTATAACGAATACCTCGCTCTTTCTATAGACTCCTCTGAAAAATGGGATACGACAGTGTGCACGGAAATTCTCAAGTCACCACGATAGTCTTTCGAACGTAACTGTAAATTAGCTTTCTGACCTCTATCCAACACTGTCTGGGCTCTAAGAAGCTATATTTGTGCACTTCGGTGATCACGTCATTTGTATGTATGTATATATATATATATATATATATATATATATATATATATATATATATATATATATATNAGATCTACTCGTAAACCCGTTGCGTATTCTTCCGCCTTACGTAAAATTTACATTGCCATGGGCCTCATCACTTAGTTCATGCGTCGGTCGAGTGGAATTACGAAACCATTACAGAAAAGTAAATATTTTACAAATCTGCTTATTTTTACACTCAAATGCATTTAAAAAACCCGAACGCTAAATAAACAATTTAAGTAATCACAAACGGTTACCTAAAACTTTTTTAATCGACGTTAAGAAGTGGAACTACTTTCCCTCAATCGTTAGCAACTTTACTGGGGGGCGCATGTCACTCAGTGCGCCCGTTAAAATATGTACACACGTGCAGGCAGGGACAGTGACTTCTTTCTAAGGCTGATTTGAAAAGTGCTCGCTTTATCGTGACCATTTCCAAGGCGCACAGTGTTTCGTAGCGGACATGTCGGCTACGTCTGCGCCCCGTCGTCGCAAATATCTGGTGTCTCGGCGGGGAGCTAGCCGCAGCGTCGCGCCACCAGTCTCGTCTGGCCGCTCCCCGTCCCAGCTCGACAAACACCGCTAATGATAATAAGGCGGATGATAGCGATGCTAATAATAGCAGTAATATTAATGAAAACACATCACACCCCGCCTGCGCCGCCCCAACCCCCTCCGCGACCCTTTGGAAGTCCGTCTCTTTGTGGTCTCCTAGGCTCCCCATTCATCATCCTCATTACGGCGCGGCGCGACTGCGAGCAACAGTGGCACAAGAGCCTCGCCATGCCGTCCTCTTGCGAATAACGAGACGTCGAGTTGAAGTGAGTCTCGAGAGCCGATGAGGGTGAAATGAGATGAGAGTGCAGCGCCGCCGGAATGCAAGGGTGGGGAAAACGGGAGAACCCCGAGAAAACCCGCTGACCAGCACGATTCCCGCTTGTAAAAATCCGGAGTGACCCAGCCGGGGATTGAACCCAGTTCGCCTTGGTGGGAGGCGAGCAGTACAACCGCTCAGCCACCGCGGCCCCACGAGATACGAGCGCAACACTTACCGCAAAGGGTTAAGGCTGTTCAAGTGCCTAAAATTGTTCTCTTTGTTTTTGACATATTTCCCAGTTTTGTGATCCAGTATGAACAACAATTAGATATTTGATAAGAACTGCCAAATCAGTTTAAAAATAATTTCAGCGTACCTTTTTTGGGAGACTGATCAGAATTTTAATCTAAAATATTGTGCCAAGCAAATTTTAAAAAGTATTACGAGAACAACGTTTAATTTTAGCTTATATGTTTCTTGAAGGTTTAGGTAGGAATGCCACAAACAAATTTCTTTGAAGTCTGGTATATTGTTCGCCTGCGAGTAGGATTTAACATCTAGCTATTTTTATTTTAAATTCTTTTTTAAAACTCAAAATAAAATTACAAACGAACCCCTTGAATAATGTCAACGATATTTCTTTAACTTATTCTAATGACATCAACAATTAATTTAAACTGTAGTCAAACATGATAATTAAGCAAAATTTTGAAATATGTATGCCATAACGTATAAATTAGAAATCCGTGTATCTTCCATAACTAATTTTTGTGAATTAATATTCCATAATTTATTACAATTTTATCAAACTACTATTTGATGTAGTAAAACTGAATTATAAAATAACCTGAAAATACATAAAGCCATTTTTGGCACTTCAATGCCCTTAACACTTTGAGGTCTGCACACAATTTGTAGGCCTTCACAAGTTAGAAGAGAGTCGTTTATATCTATCACCGCAAGAACACTTGTCTAGTCTGTTCGCGGTTACTTCACACTTTTTGAATGAAACCTTTGAAAAATCACCCCATGTTTTACGTCCTTGGTTGTTTCCTAAATTAGTCTAATGGTGTCACAATCGTTTCATATTTGCGTCAACACAAAGATATATATATTTTTTTAATTGTACATTCACTTGTATTTTATTTATAAATTATAATATTTAATCTATAATTAACAAGAATAAAAACAGGGCGGAAATAGATGTGTTGGTAATGTCTAGTAAAAAATAGTTCTTATGGAAAATGTTATTACAGTGCGCACGAATTCGGTGCGTTGTCGCTTTGGTGCAATTTTCTCAACTCGCTAGAATTTTGTTCACACGAGGCGGAGGGATATCGTGGAAGTAGAACTTTAGCAGGGCTTCAGAAAAGTTGGAAGTAACCGTGAATGGACTACTAGTATACTGCTGCTCTCTTTATTCATGCACCAGAGAAGTGAAAACGTGTTAACTGTTGGGAACTTAACTGCGTCGCTGATATGTCCATTGCTAGTCTCATAGTGTGGCACGCAGAGAAACACGAACTTGGTTTGCCATATATGTAAACATTTTCACTCGCAACGCAACTTCAATTCTTGGAACTATTTTTCTTAATTCGCTGGCATTTTAACTGGGAGCCTGCGTGCCAGTGTCTACAGTTTATGCGCAGAGAGATTTTTTTTTTCAAAGGTTGTCTTCAAAAGTGCTGAATTTAGCGTGGACAGCCTATACTGGTCCAAATCACACTGGACGTGCTTACTGTACCTTACAACGCTCGTTATTGGCTGGCAATCAGCCACTGAAGCGCCGCGCTGATTTCGCTCCAAATAAAATTTATTTTACTGAGTATAAAGATTTACAACCAACCATATCCTTTTGCGTGGTTATAGAAAACAATAAATTTTTATGTGAAAAAAAAATTATGTTGTTGGGCTGTATTTTTCTTGGAAGATCATGTTAAATACAAGCGGAACGTTGAATCTGCACCCGCGAGTGAGTAAGTGAAGAGATTTGGGCGGCTCTTAACATCGAAGTTTTTTGAGAGCCGAGGAGGATGAAGTGAGGTGAGCATGGAGGCAGCGCCGAAACGAAAGGGCGGGGGAAACGGGATATCCCCGAGAAAACCCGCCGGCCAGCGGAATCGTTCGGCACGATTCCCACATGCGAAAATCTGGGAACGACCCCGCCGGGAATCGGACCCGGTTCGCCTAGGCGGGAGGACAAAGAAATTTTCAAAGTATCGTTGCTCGAGCTCCTCAAATTGTTCATCTGCTTAGTGATGGGTACGGTACGCCTACGTCACAAAACCTCCACGCCATTTCGCTTCTGTATAGTTACATTTCTGTAGTCATGGCATATCTGAGATGAACTAGAACCTGTGGTACCAACGTAACGCCTTAAAAACTTGAGCCACGGGAACCTCCATGTTAACTATTTTTGTCTGTTCGCAGGTATCCTTAATTTAAAAACGGTACAAAGCGAACTCGTGAGACAGTGCACTTGAGGCTAGAATTAAATTTTCCTAGTGCAATAGTTCAAATAAAACTTGTAAGCTGGAAGAAGGCTCCTTTTTATAGCACAGGCCACGAATGGAAGGTGGATTAAATCACGTCTTTCTTCTGAGAAATCTGGGATGGTATCGACGTGTGTGTGTGCGGGTGTGTGNGCATCATTTAATTTTACAACTGGTAATTTCGCCTTGAATATTGATAGCTTTGTGCATCAATAAAGTTGGTATGATTAAAATGAGTGTAAGTGACTGCTGTTCAAAATATGTACAATATTAGCAATATGTAACTGTTGTGATATTCTATAGAATGGCTCATTCAAGGCACCTTCCAACATCCCGTGTTGCGTAACATTTTTTGCTGGACTGTGAGCTCCTCAGATTAAACGTTACAAATTTACGTCGAATACTCGGGAAAGCCATAAAAATTCCTCAACTACATTGCCATATTCTCATCTACTGTCACTAAGTTGACCTTACAATTTTGTGAAGTGCAGAAAAGTACAATGCAGTTCGTTTTATGAGTTTCGCAGCCACTAAGTTGACAATGCTGGCGAGCTTTTAGGGGATTCGATACTGAAAATTCTATTACGCATTTCATAATATTTTTCCGTTTTCTAATCATAAAAAGAGCACATTATTGAAAAAAAATCATAAGTTTGTATGGTTAGTTTTTTTGTAATATAAAAATAGACTATAACTAAGGATTTAATAATTGAATTTTCACGAACAAGTACAATTTTACAGAGGATGTCGTCCTCTAAATATTTAGTCAGATTTATAGTTCAGAAAAAAATTGTTAGCGTTATTATAATTTCATTTTCTAGTAAAATTTTATAAATAAATCTACATAAATATTTAGTTCATATACCCGAGAGTTCATGGTAAAAATTGTATCCTTCTACCACAAAGTAGCTTCTGAGTTATATCAGTTTGAAATTCGAAAAACACACAAAAAAAAACTGATTTGCGGAAATTCAGTTTTGGAAGTTACCGTGAATTTACAAATCGTTAGTTTTACTGGCCAACGAAATGATGTTTTTACAAGCTTGTGCAATTGTTTATTTGTGTCATAATGTAGTATATGTCAGGTACGAGCATTAAAATAACTTGTTACACTAATATACTGCCTGACAGAGAGCCGAAAATGCCACGCCGTGAAGTTGTGACTGCAGTACCATGAAATGCGTAGAGTGGATGTACATACGCCTGTTATGCTTTCGATTACAATTTCCGGCCAATCGCATTAACCGCGCGCTGATACCAGCAGACAACCAGCACGACGTGAAGCCATCATTCAAAAATGTCGTCACAGCCGCGCGGCTGTTATTGTATCTGGAGAACGAACAACGCATTGCATATTCCATTCGCGGTCCCTTACAACTTTCCTGAAGCCCTGCCAAAGTTCTACTTCCAGGGTATTCCTCCGCCTAATGCAAACAAAGCTTAAACCAAGTCTTAGAAAATTACACCAAAGGGACAAAGCACCGCATTCGTGCGCACTCTGTATAACAATAGTTTGCATGAGAACTATTTCTCACTAAGCATTACCAACACATGTAAGTTATTTACTTTCAATTTTTATTCCTATTAATTATACATGAATTATTAGACAGAGTGTTAAAGTTGAATTTAACTTAAAATACATTGTACTTTTATTTTAACACAAATATATAACACTTGTGATACGTGGCATATTAAGGAAACAACCAAACACTTCGTACACGGGGTGATTTTTCAAAGGTTTGATTCGAAAAGTGTGAAGAAACCGCGAATAGACTATAATGCCTGTACGACGCATTCGTACGCAATTCCGTCAAAAGGATTAGTTCACGAGAGTTTTCATCACGGGGCTTCGTATTGCCCTTGGCCCTTGCCCTGTACTGTGGGAGAAATGCAGTGTGATGCCCAGAGCCGCTCGCAGGGATTTGCCCCAAGCCTCCTGATTCCGAGGGCCTCCCTCTCCGAGCCTTTTCAGCCTAAACTCAGAGCATTCAGTTATCGAGCCATTTACATTTACTTTCTTATTTTGGAAATTTTTCTTTCTCTTTACAGAATAATCTTTAATGGCACACACATCTAACATCTCGGAATTTAATTAAACTTTCATAAACAATTTATTGGCAATGGAAGAAATTGTACGCTTGTGTATACAGGATGTTCCGTGATGAACCCGACAAAATTCGCCAGCGTGTTCTAGAGGCCATTAGCAATCAAAAAAGTCACATGAACATGTAAGCTATGAAGCCCCGTTTCTGAGGTACAGTGACGGAAATGCAATAAACACAACGTGTGTAATTCCTAAATATCTTTACTGACATTGACTAATGTCGGAGGTTTCATTCAAGCTGTTCAAAATGGGCCCAACCTGACCGTAAGCAAGCTGTGACAGGTTGCACCGTGGCGTTCTGCCACTGCAGGTCCTGCAAGTTCAGCTTGGAGTTTGAAAATTCCAATGGGGAGAGATCAGGAGACCGTGGCGGCCATGGGACTGGGCCACCTCTTCCTATCCACCTGCGCAGATAATCTGCATTCAAGAATTCAGTCACAGCTCTGCTGAAGTGTGGAGGGGCTGCATCCAGCTGCGACCACGTGTCACGTCGTGCTGCTAGCTGCACATCTTCAAATAAGAGTGGTAAGATGGTTTCCAGAAATTGTCTGTAGTAGTGGGCATCGAGACTGCCCTGTATGAAATGTAGTCAAATGAGATGATTGCCACGTAATCCGCACCACACATTCACTGAAAGCCATTTTTAAAAATTGGTATTTATTGCATTTCCGTCACTGTAACTCTGAAACGGAGCTTCATAGCCTACACGTGTATGTGAAGCTTTTGTAGCTAATAACCTCTAGAACATGCTGGCGAAGTTTGTCGGTTTCGCTGCGGAACACTCTGTATATATAAATAAATAAATACATATATCTTCGCGATAGTTTAATGATAACAGGATACCTTATTCTAATAACATCAATATTTCTTAGCTTGACTGCAAAAGGTAAACATGTTTCCAAGCAACATGTTTCTTAACGGTACGGTAGAATATTTTCTACTGCTAATGTAAAATAAAAATCTAAGTAATAATCGTAGTACGTGGTGTTACGTCTAATAAGAGGCACCTGAAATAGCTTTGCCCCAGGCCTCCAAAATCGGTGGCCCCAAAATAAGCCTTTGCACCAGGCCCTCAAAACCTCCTGGGTGGCTCTGGATTGATGCCACAACCGTTGATCGTATTTGGCGACAGTGGCCCCAGGAAGGAAATGCGCAACGTCGTAGCGGGACTGGAGCTCGGAGAAGAACGTCGGAGCAAACAGATCGTCGCATCAGACGCCATGCTGTAGCACACCCACAATCCACGGCTGACAACGCTTGGTGACGCGTGCAGGGCGGTTTTGATGCTCCGATATCAACACGGAGAGTGTCGGGCCGATTGGCCGGGGCAGGTTCGCTATCCCGCCGTCCATTGAGAATATCACCCTTCACAGCGAGCCATCGTCATCTTCGCTCGAAATGGTGTCGCACCACAGTTGTGTGGGGCGCAGAATGGACGACGAATCCCGTTTCTGTCTCACCAGTGCACAGATCTGATGACAGCGACGTGGGCATCGTGTGATCTCCTCTGTCGTCGTGGGGCGTCATACATCCCGTCAAAGCGAGACCATGGTTTGGGATCTGTCTCCAACTGATGTGCCCGTGGTGTGCCTCTAGTACACACCACGGGGCACATCAGTAGCACGCTGCTATGCTGATGAGTAGAGACCAGAAAAATTCGCGAGTTCAATGACCTGCAGGCTAGACTCTCCAGTCTTATGTACAAATATGCCGATAGCAACTGCACATTGGTTGTCTGCTGTCACAGTAGAAGGTGACGATTGGGCCAGCCTTCTCCAGGAGGTGTCAAACACCGTGCGGACCAATGACTGAAGTTTTATTAACACACGTGATTCGAATTCTAGCTTGTCCCGAAATGAATCTGCGAATTTTTCAGGTCTCTGCTGATGAGGCGCTGCGGTTCGTTGCAGTACCATAGGGCGTCCCAAGAGCACGTTTTCAACAGGACAGCACCCGTCCACGCACAGCTGAGATCAGACTCGATGTTTTGCAAGGAGTGCAGATGCTCCCCCTTGGCCGGCCCGATCTCTCGCCAGTTGAGAACCCGCGGGACACGATTGGACGTCGGTTAAACACTCTCCCGCCCGCACGAAATCAACGTGACCTGTAGACTCGGACCAACAACGCATGGTCCACGATACACCAGGACGTTATTCGGACACTCGTCGAATCGATGCCACATAAAGTTCATCAATGCATCGCCCAACGTGGAGGTCCCGCTACTTACTGATCATTATGTATTTTAAGCCACCGAAACCTAGTCTGTATTTAAAAATTAAGTAATGTGTATTGCGCCTGTTTGGCTATCTACGCGCGCAGTTTAGTCTGTTTTTGAGCATTGCTTCAAGGTACGACTCTCTGTCAGCACTGTAGTTAAACAAACCTGGTTCAGTAAAAAAAAAAATATGATATTTATTGGTGGGTAGAGAAAGGCTTGTACAGAGGGGGCGGGACTTCTTCTTTGAATTTATTTCCATTTTTTTTTTTATCACTTGTTCTGTCTCGACGAGACCTGCCTTCGACTGTTTTCTCTTTGCGTGTAGCTTTGTCTACGGCACTCCCCACCACAGAGTACGGAAGGGAGATGCTCATTTAAATACCACGCAATCATTTTTGTTCTTGAAATTCGATTTCGTAGGCCAGCTTTAAACTTGTTTCCAATTCTGCACACTTTTTACCTTCTTTTGAGCTTTCTTGCTAATTTATATTTTTAAAAAATCTTTAGCATTTTTATTTGCAGGGCGGTACCTGTTGTTTACAAAGACTACGTTTTATAGAGGTGGTGCCAGTGTTTTGGTTTAAAAAAACGTGTAAATCAGTCGTTTATTATTTACCAAATACTACCTTTTGCCACCAAGTTGTAACAGTAAGAGCACCCAGCGTCTTACTTTTCTGTTCTGTCTTATTTTACATAAAGCACGCACGCATCAACGTAACGTAAATACGTAACACTCGTATTAACCAGTTACGCCACAAAAACCAAACTAAAATTCACTACTAATATAAGCGCAAACAGTTAATCAAATGTGATATGAACACAAGTTGGTTAAAATAAGGACGACTATTAAAATCGGAATTATTTAGACGAATAATTATCATTGAAATGAAATTCATAGGCTAAATTAAAACGTTTGGTAGAGTTATGTCGATGTTGGCATGTAGTGAGTACGGTATCATCAGGAACGCCAACGTAGGGCATATTGTGCACGTTCTTGTGTCCGGGAGTTCGCGATCAGGCCCGTAAAGTGAATAAGGGGTAGAGCGATCTCGCTAACTGCGCAGAAAAGTTTCTGTGTGCCAACATTGAACTACTTTGCTGCCAACACGACTGCCATAAACGACGTGGATAGGAATTGAGGTTATAACATTGTTTTTGCAAACAAGTGCGTCGAGATATTTGTATACTTCCTGTAACCAACTTTTAATGCAATTATAGTAAATTAAAATTTGGTAGAAGTATTTTTTTTTTTAAATATAAAAGTGCTTGTCTTTTTAAAATTAAGATACTGTATAAACAAACACGTTAGTTACTGTTGACCACGTGACTTTGATATTTGTGCTGGTTTGGAATCCGTCAATGCTGGGCGCATGCGCAGAAGACGAATAATCGGTCTATAGTCTATTCGCGGTTTCTTCACACTTCCTGAATCGAACATTCGAAAAATCAGCCCATGTAACACGTGCTTGGTTGTATCCTAAATTTATCACGTATCACTAGTATTTTATACTTGCGTTTCGAACTTTTAGTCATATTTTATCCATAAATTATAACATTTCTTTTGTAATTAATTTGAATAAAAACAGGAAGAAAGTAGGTGTGTTGGTAATACCTAGTAACACATAGTTCTTATGCAAAATATAATTACACAGAGTGCGCATGAATGCCGTGCACTGCCCCTTTGGTGTAATTTTCTACACCGGGTTAAGCTTTGTTGTGGTTTATTCTACTCAGGTAAGGAACTAAATTTTTTTGCTACTAGGTAAGCATCTGTACAGAATTTTCTCTACGTTAAAAAACAAAATAATTGCAATAATTATAAATCAAATGTAAAATAACTACGTAACTAAGTAAAATACTTCTCTTTTATTATTCCCGTAGCGGAAAAATTTTAATTGTAGGTGACCTCTCTGGAACACTGCGCACCTAGCGGCGGAAATTTTCCCTATGCCAAGCTCTCCCGTAAGAAAACTCGTTTTGTTCCTAACCTGAGTACAATTAACCTTGGCTTTGTTTGTATGAGGCGGAGGAATATCCTGGAAGCAGAACTTTAGCAGGGATTTAGTTGGAAGTATCCACGAATGGACTCTCCTTGTTATTGCTGCAATAACAATTAATAAACTAATCAATTTAACATCATAATTAAAAGAAAATAGATATATATATAAAATAATTTCATTTCTCGTATCTAAATATTCAAGCAATAACGGTTAATAATATACTATCACCAGCACGATTAGATAAAGCAGTAATTATTCCAGCATTTAAAAATAGATCTTTAGTGAATGTGTCTGGCCGGTGAATGCGCGCGCTTTTACGACCCGCGCCTTCACCGGGCAGACCGCGACCTAGCCTCCTCCGCCCGTGCGAGAGGCACGTCACCCAGCCAGCGGGGGAAATGCGGGAGGGAGGGGGAAGACGTACCCCTCCTCTGCCTTCCCCGGACGCAGTCTTCACAAACTGCAGAACCGCTATTTCTGCGAGGCTCCTTTTTTTTTTTTTTTNTTTTTTTTTTTTTTCTGCGGCGCGAAATCCTCGGGGCCGCCAGATGCCTGCCGCGTCGTGGCGCGAACGGACGCGTTTTTTTTTTCTTCTTCTACCGGTCTCTGTTGCGACGTCGCTGCTTCTTGCTCGGTGCTGTACGCTCTCTCGGTGCACGAAGCAGGTGAGGATAGTTAAATAACGTCGAACCGCGAGGGAAAACTGCGATCATCCACGTTCAAGCCGCGATGCGCCCCGTTCTCACACGTGGTGTGACGTCAGCAGCAGAACGACGTTCTAAGGGGGTTTCACACAATGAAAAATAAAATTAAACAGTAAGAATTAAGCATTAAGTAGTCGGGTGCTGAGATCTGACACAATAATGATAATACTGCCTAAGTTCGACCTGTAGAAAAGAACTTTACAGTGTTTTTATAAAATTAAAACATAAATTTGTTTTGCGGTCGACGTTTTTTTTTAACAGCAGACTAACTAACATAAATGAATTTTGAACGTCCGTTATTTGAAATCAAAATTGAAATTCGCGTTACTTTAAATGCACGCCCCTCTTTGATTGGCAAAATTGAAAGTTGGGAATTGATTGTGAATGTTCTAAGCAGTTAGAAGTTGCAACATCATTGTGTGTACCTAGATCGGAGCCAAAGGTGATGGAAAACTTAGTTCTACTGCTTAATGCTTAAAAGTTTTTCATTGTGTAAACCCCCTTTACCGGTTCGTGTTCGCATCAAGGTAAGAGGACACTTCAGGGGAAACAGTCGAGCTCGAAGGAACCGAAAACTACTGTGTGTGCATCTCAGAGACAGCAGAACAGCTAGACTCGATCGCAATGCGCTAGAAGTTCATGGCCGGACGTCGCTGAAGCCAAGGCGGCGAAATATTTCACAGCAGCACGAAGCCCGTTCCTCACCACGCAGCCAATCAGCGAACGAGTGTGGGAGTTACGTCTTCAAAAAGGCTAAGCCCCACCCCGCCATTGCGCTTCTGCTCCGACACCTGTTCTGCGACTGTGGTCGAGTGAGGTTGAAAGTGCGGGTTTTTTTTTTGTGTGTGTTCGGTTTGTGTTAACTGAACATTTAGTTCCTTCCTTCTGGCCGTCGTGTATCCTTCCGCCAAACGTAAAAAAAAATATATGTTATACATCGTTTGAAACTCAGCCACGCCTTCCACCACGCCAATAATTATCTCTCTTAAAGTGTACGAAGCAATCAAGGAGTAAGAAGTTTCAGTGGCCAACAAATGTTAATATTAGTTCCTTAAAAACACTTCAAGAATGGTTTAATTTTATTCTCTGCCAACATCACTGTCAGTGTTTACGTAATAAGATATACTTTCACGGATAATTTTTTTTTTCAAAGGTTGGTTTCAAAAGTGGTTGATTATTTGCAGAACTAGCTGTGGCAGACTTGCCTTCAAAATGCGGCAGTAAGTCATCCGTATTTAATATTTCGAACTTCTGGTTCTTCAAAAAATTTTATGAGTTTATTATTTTCTTAAAGTACCCGACCGGATGCCTACAGGCTTTTAAAACGGTCTACTTCTCACTTTCGGCAGCAAAATGTGTAAGTATGGAGTATTGACCCCATCACGAAAAGCATTTAAGGAACGTTCCGTGCCCAAAGAGAAGTTTCAACTTTCTATTTCAATCGCAAGGATTATTTTTTTAGGCGTGGAAATGGTTAAAAGGGTGGTTTTCAGAATCAATTTCAGCTGCTAAATTTTCTACACAGAAATTTCAGAGTTGTCTCCATACACACAACATGCTTTTATCTTTATTGGTGTGGCATAAAATTATGGGGTCACCGCTTAACAGCCCTGCCCACCACGACGGCTGCCACGAATTTCAAATGGGGGGATCGATGTTAAACGAAATTCCTTCTCATTGCGTCAATTTTAAAGAAAACTATTTCAAACAAAAAGCATNATGGGGGGATCGATGTTAAACGAAATTCCTTCTCATTGCGTCAATTTTAAAGAAAACTATTTCAAACAAAAAGCATTACACGTGAAATTTCTTAAGGAATGTTGCTATGTTAAGACATCTTGCCGATTGTTTTGTTTAATATATCTTTTTCTAAAATGCAGTATTGAAATCTACATATAACAAAAACAAAGATGAACAAATATTTTTTTTTTCAAAAATTGTTTTATATAGCAATATTTTTTTAAAAAGTCCCGTCCGATTTTTTTTTATATAGTTANATTTTTTTTTTCAAAAATTGTTTTATATAGCAATATTTTTTTAAAAAGTCCCGTCCGATTTTTTTTTATATAGTTATCTTTAAAATCGACGCAATGAGAAGGAATTTCGTTTAACATTGATTCCTCGTTTGAAGTTTGCGGCTGCCGGCTTGGTAAGCAAGGCCGTCAAGGCCACGTTCAGGCAAGTCTCCGACGGAAAAACTCCATGCCTTGCGCGTAGAGGCGAGTGGCGAGTGAGCAAGAGTCGACCTAACAACTCGAGCGCTTCGATGCCTCGAACACGCACATCAGCTTTAGGTAGGCGACCGCCTTAAATGGGAAGTATCCTTGCCCTCTTGGATTTACGTATTTTCCTCCGCAACGTAATTTTCGGAGTGAATATTTTAAAACCAAGCTGGCCAAGGCATAGGGAACATATTTTTATTTTTATTTATTTATTTTCATTCAGTGGACGGTACAGACAGTACAGTATTATACAGGGTGTATCAGTACAGCGGTTACAAACTTTCAGGAGGGATAGAGTACAACCAGACGATCGGAAATTACGTAGCAATGCATGGTCGGAAACGCTTTCTTNAGCAAAAATGCTGGGGCGTCTTTGGCTGGTACACGCGATAGATGTCGCTACGCAAACCGAAGCAACAGATGACCCTGTTCGTGTCCTTCCTTTCTTGTGTTTTGTGTCGTCACTACCGCGCCAGGAAAGCGTTTCCGACCATGCATTGCTATGAGATTTCCGATCGACTAGGTGCACTCTATCCCTCCTGAAAGTTTGTAACCGCTGTACTGATACACCCTGTACATGTAATTGTTGAATACACAGTATAAACATACAGACAGTACAAAAACACACAAAGTATTGTGATAAAAACGAATTATCATACAAGTGTACAAGCTCTACGTATAACAAAATATGTACACAAAATGCATAAGTTTTTCTCCTGTTATATATATGATATAAAAAGGGAATACACTCAATAATAAAACTATACAGTATTGGCTCAAGTTTACGATGACAGTCCCTAAGTTAATACATAATATACACATACACCAATCTTAACCATCTTAACTGTTATTTCAAAATCACACTTACTTTTTCTTACATGATTGGTTTCACACCTGTAACCATAATTAAGTTTTATCTAATTATTTAGTAATGGCAATCGCACATGGGAATATAATTGAAACCGAATAAACAAATAAAAAAATTTGTTAAGTAGTCCTCTGTGTCATGTTTAGCTTTCCTTTTTTTTTTTTTTTTTTTTTTTTGTGTGTCTCGTCATAAATTTTCATTGCGAAGAATTATAAGAAAAATCGAAGATGTAATGGCTACTACCCCCTTAATCAATTCGTTTAACTGGCGTTGGGGCTTACATTCACAAGGTCAAAAATGCGACACTAGAGTATTTCACAAATCCCTCGGACTTACGAGATGACAGTTGCAGTAGACCCCACACACTTCAAAACAGCGCATGCGCATACCTGGCACGACCCCTGGTCTTTGTGAATCGTCTAAGAATCTAACATTTACGCCGGACACCTGTCATACACCCAATAGCTTAGTGATATTCAGATTCGGTTGGTTATACTGATTACCGAAGGACTAATTAGTTTTTATATTTTTTTCCAAAGCTACGCGAGAAAGTTAAACAAACACAAGCACATCGTAACGACGCCTGAGGTATGAAGATCTACAGATGACGTTTCTTCCGGGGCGCAAAAACCTTGTGGACGAATAATACAGGTGCACAAACTTATCCGGAGGTGACTTTTTAAAACTATCTCGTCGCAAGACGCACTCTCAAACTATAGTCTGTTCCCGGTTTCCTCACACTCTTGAAATCAAACATTTGAAAACTCACCCCGTGTATGATTTGTTTTGTTGTTTCCGACACATGCGTGTGCCACGAGCGTTTTACGCTCCTGTTAACGTAAAAGTACCATATGTTTTTGTTAAATTAAACGTTTGCTTGTAGCCTATCTTTAAATTGTAATACTGAATTGATAATAATATTAATAAAAATTCAGGGAGTAAATAGGTGTGCTGGCAATGTCTAGCAAGAAAAAATTCTTATGTAAATTATAAATACACTGAGAGCGCACGAATGCGGTGCGTTGTACCTTTGATGTAACTTTATAGACTTGGTTAAGGTTTGTTTGGATGAGGCGGATGAATATCCTGGAAGTATAACTTGGGCAGGGCTTCAGAAAAGTTGGAAGTAACCGCGAATGGACTATTGGTAAAAATTTCCACATCGAAATCATTTTTCAAAACGCTTTTTATCCTTTATCTGTAGCTCATAATNATTTTTCAAAACGCTTTTTATCCTTTATCTGTAGCTCATAATATAATTTGGTTACCCAGTTTGTGTGTATTCTACGAGAAAGAGTTACAGTGTCTTAAATAAATAATAGTAATACGAAATGTGAGACACATATAAAAGCTACAATAGCTCATCTATGACGGAATCACTGATCGAAGAGTTGATATAATACAACCCAACGTTTACGAAACCAAGTGAAAGATTTCTATTTCGTGAAATCATGTTATATTTTACGTGAGATGAATATGGCATGTCTCGCGGAAATACAAAACATCAACATCGATACAACTTGGGCGTCAACGACCTATTTTTCTTTTATTCGCCGTAATGTGAAATCGTCTCGATTCCGCTGCTTTACAGAATACATCACAGGGCTGCGAGAACGTAAAGAAATGCGTACGGATACGCCAAAGAGAAACCGTTCTTAAAAATTATGTTGACAGTACGGCATCACACCTCGCCCACTTACTTACAGCGATAAAAAAATTTAGGCGTTCTATTCCACAACCCGAATTCATCGCTTTCTGCTCGTCGTTTCCATGTGACGTCCCGCTGTCACACGCCTGAGAACTCGGGTCAGGTTAATCCAACCATTAAGCAAAGAAAGCACGTTCTTAAGGGATCAGAGGAAAGAAAGGCAGGCACCACAGAAATGTTACATTGCCCGATTTACTATGGACTGTATGGTGCAAAACTGCAACCGGTGCACCTGAAATAGGCTCCACAAAAAGGGATGCCCTATTTCTACTAAGTATAGAAGCAAATGTGTTACGTAAGATTCATTTTGCAATTACAAAAAAAAATAAAAAGGAGAATACTTTACAAATATAAGTGAAACGGTAGGATACAAACTTTAACAATGCTTTCCACCTTAGAGTATTAAAAAAAAAAATTATTGTTTACATTTTGAATTATACGTATGGGTAGGGCCAGTGACTTTTCGCGTTAAAATCGGAGCACACAGTAGACTTCAATACTA
>NQII01000322.1:98511-116293 GCA_002778355.1 Clitarchus hookeri | reverse complement strand
AATGAAACACAGTTGTTGACTGGGTTGAAATGTTTGTTGGAATCACTTGAATGACAGTTTTAAAGTGCGACACTTAGTAGGTAAGTAGGCTGAACGTCTCGTCGACAGCGAGGTCATTAGAGGTGGAGCAAGTTGCTCAGAGGAAGCAGGAACGGGGGAGGGAATCCGCTGTCTCTTCAGTAAGGAACCATCCCAACGCTCGTCCGGAGTGGTTACATCAGCATGGTCGGACTGGGAATCGAACCCGGACCCTCCCGACTGCATTGGTTTACCATCGCGTCACCCTCGCCTGGTATTAGTAGGGCCGCCTGTTTTTTCGCGAAGAGATTTACGCGAAGGTTAGACTCCAATGTTTAGGGCCAATGACTTTTCGCGTAAAAATCGGAGCACACAGTAGACTTCAATACTATATGCACACCTTAGCTGTTGTTATACCTCCATTGGCTGTTGGTGCCGTGTCCGTCTGTGACCAAGCCACTCAGGTCTAAGTAACTCCGACACTGAACCTTCGTGATTCGTGCGCAAACGGTTAACACGAGCCAGAACATTGTTTAACCNCACACAGTAGACTTCAATACTATATGCACACCTTAGCTGTTGTTATACCTCCATTGGCTGTTGGTGCCGTGTCCGTCTGTGACCAAGCCACTCTGGTCTAAGTAACTCCGACACTGAACCTTCGTGATTCGTGCGCAAACGGTTAACACGAGCCAGAACATTGTTTAACCAATCAAAGTAGCTGGACGACCATACAGTGCTTTGGACTGTATCTTGTCTCGAAATCTTTTCGCGAAATATCACTGCCCCTACCAATGCTACTACGGCATACGTGCAATTTTCCTTCGGTTATCATTCGCCACGCGTCTTTATCGGGAGGCAGGCAGTTCCGTACCTGACTGGGCCAATCAGAATTGGGGTAACTCCGACACCGAGTGTCCGTGATTCGCGGGCAGACACCTGCAATGCGCGACAGTTAAAATCATCCAATCGCGAAAGTGGATCTGAGCTCCAGTGTTTCGGAGAACAGGCAGTCCTGAAATCTTTTCGCGAAAAGCAGGTGGTCTTGGGCATTAGCATTCTGAAATGTTGTATTGGCTATGGCGTGGTTCCAGTTTCGGCGGTATACAGGCTGTATCTAGATTAAACCTACAAATGTGGAAAGTTAATTGTGATAACCGGATTAGTAATCCATCTTTTAAATCCCAAGTTTACTACAGCATCGTGCAGGTTTAAGTCGAACTAAGGGAAGTACCCGTGATTATTTCCATTAAATAATTCGATGACAGCGACAGACAGGTGTTGTGGTGTTTACAGATCTTTGTTCCGTTATACATTATCCAGGTGAACATTTTATCCAATATTTGTAATAAACTAGTGCTTCAGGTCCAACCTAAAAAATATGTACCGCCCTTAGAATTCTCTTTAGACCATAGGTCGTAAATATGTTTTCACCTTTTTTTCGCGACTAACCTGCTGCCGAAATATGTCGGTCTAATTTAGATACGTCTTGTAGACAGATGCACTGCGGCACATTTTGTTTCTTAGCAAGCTACCAATATGGTGTAGTGGTCAGTCCAATCGCCTCCAACCACAGTGAACCTGGCTCGGTTTCCGGCAGGGTCAAACACGAGTTTTCACATGTTGCAAACGTGATGTTGTCGTTGGCCGGTGGGGTTTCTCGGGGTATTTCCGTTTAACCCTACATTGCATTCCGTCGCTGCTACATTTCCATCTCATTTTAGCACCCACTGGTGCTTAGGACTTCAGCTGTAAAGGGGCCAGCCTACTTGGAACTGTCTCTCACATTTTAAGCCGAGAAGCTCGAAAGCGATAAGGACGACATTGCCACGCGCATAAAGTGAGCCATCGCCACTACGTGCAGGGCTCTGAACTGGCGTGCAGTATTCTCATCGTGCTGCGTGTACTTAAGGAAATTTGAGCGGTGAGCCTATCATTTTATTGCTGGAGAATCTGTAGAATGGTTCGATGCAGTTCTCTCGAATAGGCCTAGTGACACAAATACTTTGAGGCACAGCACTTTGAAAAAGTCGTTTTAAGATATGCTGGCGTGCTCCAAAGCGGTATCTAATGTGCATAATGTCTTGAAAGTAATCGATAAGCATAGTGGAAAAATGTATTATTTTCGAAGATCAGCACATTACGCGCACACTTAACAGTTTCATTAAAAATATATATATATTTCAAACACTTTTCAACGCAGTTCAAGCACCAGGTAGGAGGACCCCTTAAGGCGATGGTAGAATCACTCACTTCACAATTGTATCTTTTTCGATATATCTTCACCACGCTCCGCAGCTGTTATCTATTCTTGCCACGAGTCCTAAGAGTGTAAAGTTGTGAGCAAGTATTTTGACACCTTGCAACATTATCTACTGCGCATAAAAACGTCCGTTTATAACAAACCTTTCCGTAACACTTGCGTGTTGCCGATGTCGTATAACGTCATCTGAATTCAACAGTGTGTTTATGAAGAGTAGATAGAGATGGTAGGTTCACCTGCCGGAGCTGGGGACTGGGAACGAGTCACGAACTGACCGCCATCTTGGATGACGTCACGGGACAACCTCCTGCTCTGTCATTCCACGCCAAAGGCGACCATTTTCCCTTTTTTTCCCCTCAGAATTCATATTCTATCCCTCAAAAAAGCCCAAAATTTCCCGAATTTCCCTCAAAACCAAAATAATTTCCTACAGAATTTTTTTTTACCAAATTTCATATGAGTCACTTAGTCCGAAAATAGTATGACCCCACAATGTGGCTAAGTGACTCCTTTTTGGGGATGAGAGATTAAGGGATTGAGGGGAAACCCTGACATTCTCGCTCTATCATTCCATGCCAGCACCATACATCTTGCCTGAAAAATGTTCGAGTTCATTGCCCCATCATACAACTTCTCTTATCATGTTCTGTCATTCCATCTCGGTTTTCTCATATTCCCTCTGGTCTCCTTTCCTCCGGCGTCCTGGTAGGGACAAGTCTCATGCTCTGTCATTCCCCCTGCGAGACACGGAGCGAGGCCTGCCCACGCACACTAGCATTGAGTCGCACCGCGCACGCGCCAAGTATGTCCTAAGCCCACATATAAGCATAGCTGGTTGTAATTTCCGAACCATTTAAGATACAGCCACCAAATTCGTAACATAGACATCACCCCTGACAACTAAAAGGGCCGCCGGGTCAAGTATTCCCTAAGCCTACTTACAAGCATAGTTGACTAATTTACGGACCGTTTATGATATAGACACCAAATTCGTAACATAGGCATTACCCCCGACAACGAAAATGACAGCAGGGTCGAGTATGCCCTTAGACTACTTATAAGCTTAGTTGGGTGTTATTTCTGAACAATTTAAGATATAGTCACCAAATTCATAACATACACATCACCACCGACAGCGAAAAAGACCGCATGGTCAAGTATGCGCTAAACCTACTTATATGCGTAGTTGGCCAACATTTCCCACCGACCGAAGCTATAAGCATCAAATTCATACCATAAACATCCCCTCTGATGAATAACACGGTGGTAGGTTCAAGTAAACTTTAAGGCATCTTATAAGCATAATCGACCGACATTTCCTGTCCACCGCATCTGTAGTCGGCAAATACATTAAATAGACATCGCCACCGACAAGGAACAGGATTGTAATGTCAAGTACTCCCTAAGCCCTCGTATAAGCATTGTTGGCTACTATTTCCCACCCACCAGGGCTATAGTCACCAAATTCATAACATAAATACCACTTCCACGACTAAAAGGACTGCAGGGTCATGTACACCTTAGGCCTTCGTATAAGCATATTTGGCTACCATTTCCCACCCACAGAAGCTATAGTCAACAAATTCATATCATAGGACTCACCTCCGATGACAAACAGGGCGAGCGGGACAAGTACGCCCTAAGCCCTCTTATAAGCATAGTTGCCCAATGTTTCCCACCCTCCGTTTCTATGACCACCAAATTCAGATCACATTCATCACTTCCGACTGCAATCAAGGCGATAAGGACAAGTAGCCCTTAAGCCCTGTTACAAGCATAGTTGGTCAACATTTTCAAACCTTTGAAATTCGGGATCATGCGAAAACCGTCAACGCATATAAATAAAATAAAGGTACACATACAGGCGAGTTACAGTTGCATGTTGGAGTGTAGGGTCTTAAATAGCACACACATACGCAATCGGCGTGCACGCACTCATAAACACCCAACGCCGCCCTTGTCGTCTACTACCGCAGGTGTCTTACCAAATAGGTTCCCCCTCAGCGACAGCTAGCCTCCCTTCGCCCACCGACATCCAGGCTGTATATATAAATGTGAAAATATATACATAAATAAAATATAGCATGGGTAACATACAACAAACAACTATATGTAAAAAGAAAGATATATATATATATATACAATATGCTGTGTGCATGATGTACATAGTCGTGGATAATGGTAAAATACTTATATGATAATATAAACGAACACAATCAATCCGACACAAGGGCCGGCGGCCCGAGTCATTCCTAGCATGGGCAACCCTTAACAACCAGACATATAATGAAATATAAAGGAGTATACAATTGCACCGATAAGAAGACATACGTAGTCGCAGGTTACATTAAAACACGTACGTGTGAATATAAATAAACACCGTCAGCCTAACGCGAGGGTCGGGGGTCATAACGGGTCACAATATATAAAAAAAATACCCGATGGAGCCGCAATTCATAATAGTGATATCAGTGTTGCTACCGTGCCAAGAAGTTTAGTAAAATAGCATACATTACCCTGCAGCCATTTTTTGTGGTTGGAGGTGGTGTCTATGTTATGAATTTGGTGGTTGTATCTTAAATGGTTCGGAAATTACAGCCAACTATGCTTATATGTGGGCTTAGGACGTACTTGGCGCGTGCGTGGTGCGACTCTAGGCTGGTGTGTTTGGGCAGGCCTCGCTCCGTGTCGCCCAGGTGGAATGACAGAGCATGAGACTAGTCCCTGCCAGGACGCCAGGTGAAAGGAGACAGAAAGAATATGAGAAAACCGAGATGGAATGACAGAGCATGATGAGAGAAGTTGCGTGATGGGGCAATGAACTTGAACGTTCTTCAGGCAAGATGGATCGTGCTGGGCATGGAATGATAGAGGGTGAATGTCAGGGTACCCCTCAACCCCTCATCCCCAAAAATGAGTAACCTAGGCACATTGTGGGGTCATGTTATTTTAGGACTGAGTCATTCATATGAATTTTGGTAAGGAAATGTTCTGCAGGAAATTTTTCTGGGTTTGAGAGAAATAAGGAAATTTTGGGCGTTATTTAAGGGAAAAAGGGAAATTCCCAGGGGAAAATAGTCGCTTTTGCGAGGATTGACAGAGCAGGAGGTTGCCTCGGACGTAATCCAAGATGGCGGTCAGCTCGTCCCTTGTTCCAAGCTCATGCAGGTGAACCTACAATTTATAACTACTATGAAGTTTGGCGTCATTTTAATACGTCCACGTTTTTTAAGACACTGGAGACTTGACATTACAGTCAAATGCAAGATAATGTTACGTTGGCACCACTTAGAACTCTTTCAGATCGGCTTTAATTAATAGTTTTAGGGATTCAAAGAATAATTTTTTTTAATGTGTGCTGTACTTTAAGACGACACAATTCGTGTTTCGTTATCAGAACCAATGTGCTGTCGGCTTTGTGTTCGGCGATATGAACCAGTCATAACCTACGGGATTGGCATTATTTATGAATCATTTGGTTACCCGCAAAGAAGAAGTGCCATTGGGCACCAATCCTCGAGTGTACAGTACCGGCCAATACCTTCCTGTGCCTTTGTACACGAATGTGTACAGTGAGTCAGAATGAAAATTCAGTTGCCCAAATGAACGCGATGGCTTATATAGTACTGTTATAGCCTGTTCGCGGTTTCTTCAAACTTTTTAAATCTAACCTCTGAAAAATCACCCCATTTATGACGTGTTCAGTTATTCCCTAACTATACCATGCATCACAAATGTTTTATATTTCAATTAACATACAAGTACCTTATTTTTGGGTCATTAAAAAATGTATCTACATTTTATCTATAAATTATATTATATATCTTTTTTAATTCATAAGGATAAAAACAGCTAGAAGACAGGTGTGTTGGTAATGCTTGGTAACAAATAGTTCTTATGCAAAATATTATTAGAATGAGTGCGCACGAACGCGGATTGCAGTCCCTTTGGTGTAATATTTTAGACTTGGTTAAGCTTAGTTTGCATAGGGCGGAGGAATATCCCGAAAGTAGAATTTCAGCAGGGCTTCATAAAAGTTGGAAGTAACGGTGAATGTACTATATGTAGGAACGAATGTTTAATTAGAACTCTGTCGATACCGACAGCAAGCCAGAAATGAACGTTTTATGTACAGTAAGCGTGTTCAGAGTAAGTGGAAGTACAGAAACCAACAGAACTGTTAATCATGTCTAGTGGCGAATACAAGTGACACACTACTTCCTTGCTTACTTTGAGGTGGTATATGTCAATCTTTACTGGCTTCAAAGCGTTTAAAAATCGTTGGTTCCCGAACGAGCCCGGTCTGCCTTTATGCTAAGGCACACGGCAAAAATTTCAAATCAACGAAATTTCGTATTTCATAAGCAATTGTTTTTACAAGTGGAAGAAAAAATGAATAATAATTACATATACGTGAAGTAACTGCAAATTCAAATTTAAAAAATAAACACAGAGTATGAAAAAAAGGGTAGTTTTTGTTTTTTAACCTGAGGGAAAGAGAGAGAGAGAGAGAGAGAGAGAGAGAGAGAGAGAGAGNTTTTGTTTTTTAACCTGAGGGAAAGAGAGAGAGAGAGAGAGAGAGAGAGAGAGAGAGAGAGAGTGTGTGTGTGTGTATGTGTGTGTGTACAAACGAAGTTTTATAACTCTTTTCCATCTACGGTTGAACGTGAAGTACGACACGATGACCTTNATGTGTGTGTGTACAAACGAAGTTTTATAACTCTTTTCCATCTACGGTTGAACGTGAAGTACGACACGATGACCTTTAATTGCGGGAAAGTGGTCCTACTGAAGTAAAACTGTTTGCGTATGTTGTGCTTTGGCATTTTCTGTTACTCCATCCAAGGTGTTCTTCGGAATATTGGTTCTTTCGATTGTGATGTTGCAAAAGATGATTCTGTTTTCGTCAAGCAAGTTACGGCAGCAGAGAGCTTTATTCTACGTAGCTTCATGTATAGATTCGGATTACAGGGAATGACTGCACATAACGGATCTGGTATTCTGGAGGTTTGCTTTTACAGGCATCCACACAACAGTACAGTGACTAGTGTTAATTATCTGAGTCAAATAGATTCAAGAGACATTATATGTTGGCAGACGTTTGCTNCAACAGTACAGTGACTAGTGTTAATTATCTGAGTCAAATAGATTCAAGAGACATTATATGTTGGCAGACGTTTGCTATTAATGAGCTTGTTGCTACTTCTATTTCTCCGTCTCCAGTGTTGTATACTCATCCTGTATTTAGGATGTATGTGTCTTGGCAGTTCAGAGTGTTCACCCTAAATCTTGTCCGCAGACACGCGCCGAGGTAAATTTTAAACGCGAAATGGAAGGTTACTGAGTGAACAGAAAGTAGAACCACAGCAGTGCTCGATCTCANCAACAGTACAGTGACTAGTGTTAATTATCTGAGTCAAATAGATTCAAGAGACATTATATGTTGGCAGACGTTTGCTGTTAATGAGCTTGTGGCTACTTCTAATTCTGTTATTTCTATTTCTCCGTCTCCAGTGTTGTATACTCATCCTGTATTTAGGATGTATGTGTCTTGGCAGTTCAGAGTGTTCACTTGATCTTGCCCGCAGACACGCGGCGAGGTAAATTTTAAACGCGAAATGGAAGGTTACTGAGTGAACAGAAAGTAGAACCACAGCAGTGCTCGATCTCANGCGAGGTAAATTTTAAACGCGAAATGGAAGGTTACTGAGTGAACAGAAAGTAGAACCACAGCAGTGCTCGATCTCAGGATAGGTGAGTGTATGGAAGTGAAATGGCGAACTTAGTCCTCTTACATTGACTGTGCAGACTCGTTGTGTGGGCCATTAGTGCCTGATTGGTTACAGCACGCTGCTGCAGATTTCCTATTGGCTGGGCTGCCAGCGCTGGTTGGCGAACGATGTTCCGATCATGTTGTTGGGCAGTGTGTGCCCTGTGTTGCCAGGTCATGCGATTTATCCCTTTTTGTGTTTTTTTTCTGGTGGAGTAAAATATAAATAGGATAAAGGGAATTTTTTTTATATAAATTCACATAATAAAGGACATTTTAATAAGATCTTATCCACAACTAAAATATTAATACAAGAAGAAAACAATTTTTTTCAAGGTAAATCTTTAAATTTATGTAACTTATATTAAAATGTGGTTCCTTGAAAACAGTTTTAGTAATAATTTTCTAGAAGCTTCTCTGTTGTATAAATTAGCAATATGTAAACACCGTGACATACATGTCACATGTGTATTATCACAAACACCAGGCAGATGTGACACCACTCTTTGATGGACAACCTGTTTTTAATTCTTGTGCAATGCGTTTCGAATTCAATAATGCATTCCTAAAGAACTCTGTTGAAAACGTGATGAAAACTGAATTAGAACCGTCCTGCAAAAACGTTTAATACGTAGGTCAACTGATTTAATAATAATTTGTTCGAGGGACGGCCGAACTACATGTTAAAGACGACAAAAAAGTGCACCGCAAATCACAACCTTTTTTTTTTTTTTTTTTTTTCAAAAGTAGCGTAGAAAAGAATATATCCTGACCATCACACCACAGAGGCAGGTATCAATGTTCTGTACTATTTTGAAATATGGGTCATTTCGCATGGGACATTCTTGATCTCAACTTGGGGATTTTTAAACGTAAACACTGTCAATACTGGGGGGCGCGTGCGATTGGAGTTTGCGATATAAGCGACTGTTTCACTTGTGTAGGGTTATTCTTTAAGTGCGCTGTTGCTCAGTTCAGCCGTGAACTCTCTCTCTCTCTCTCCCCGGCAGTCGTCTTGCATGACGCTCGGTCTCTCTGTGAAAGCGCTCTGCCTCCATGGAGGGTTTACACAAACTGTTATCGCCGGCGGGGCTGGACCCGGCGCACTGTCGGCTGCGGGTATCTCCGAGGGCGTTGCACCGCGAAAGACGCAACGAGGTCATTGCGGGGGTAGAGGGGTAGTGATGATGGAAGGGGGGCATCTCGAGACGTGCGGAGGGGAAAGAGCGAGACAAGACACACGGTTGGCGGGTGGAGAGGGGAGCGAGCAAGAGGACGAGAGTCGAAATTCAATGACCCTACAGACTACAGAGGGCATTGAAGGACACAGAACGGCAGGCGCAACGATGCAAAGAGAGAATAAAAAGTCAGTTGAGGAGAGCCCGGGCAGGAGGAGAGGGCGAAGGCGAGGGAAGAGTTAAATATTTGTCCTAGACGAGAGAGAATCCGTGGTGCGCAGCACGGGAAAATAACCCCCCGGGTTGCCGAGCCAGCAGCTTCCCGCTTGTTCCTCGTCGAACGGCACGAGCTGTACGTGACTCCCAGTTTCTGGTTGGCCCGGGGGGAAACCAGCGCGCATGCGCTGTCCCACCCGCGCGGGTCAGTACACTTGAATGCCTGCAAACCACCGCGCACGCTCTCATCAGGGCCTTCTCAGGAACAGCTGATGCCTGGACGTTAAGAGTTATACAGTACATAGGCTGTTCACGATGAACTGAGCACCTTTGAAAGCCCTGCTTAGGAACTACTTCTCTGATTGCATTGTATATATCCACCACGCGTAAATTTAACATGGCCACGAGCCTGATCACTTTATTCACGCATCGGTCGCGGTAAACTGTGAAATTATTAGAAAAGTAAATGTTTTACAAATTTATTAATTTTTACACTTAATATAATTAAAAAAAACAGTAAGAAAGTGAAATAATTTCAGTACCCACGATTGTTTACATAACACGTTTTATTCAACGTTAAGAAATGGAACTACTTTCCCTTCGTCGTTACCAATTTTGCTGGGCCCATGCCAGACATCGTGCCCGTTAAAATGCAGGTAGGGACAGTGACATTTTTCGAAGGTTCGTTTCAAAAGTGCTCACTTTACGTTTCCGCGTATCACAGTAAAAAAAAAAAAAAATTCCTGTGAATACGACTTTTTGCTAGATAAGATACAAAAATAATTATCTAAGCCCGTATAATTTTATTTTAATATATTTAGTTTCTTCTAAGAGATAAAAATATCCTGAAAGTGGTCAAACGTCTTTTTTTTTTTTTCAGGGCGATTTCCTTAATAGGTAGGGGAGAAATAAAACGGCACGGTCGTGGTGTCTCCTATGGACTTCCATCGCGTGTAGTAAAATTCCACAGTTACAGACCTCGCTTGCACAGGAAAGCTTAGCAGCGAAGCACTGCGCGCAGGTTCGGCGCCTTGCGCGTAGGAGCGACGGGACGCTGGTCGCGTGTGCAATAGTCGCCCTTATCGCCGTGCCTCCAAAGCGAAAGAAGAAGAAAAAATTCCCGGGGTCACGTACTCTTGCTTGTCACGCGGGTCTCATTGCAAGCAGTTGTTTATATTCAATTTTCTTTAGTAAAAAAATAAAACTATGGATTATTCTACTGTAAATATTTTTTTCAGGATAGAAATTAAAGTCGATATTTTATTGCTAATTCATAAATTTGGCTATCGAAATATAAATGTGGTTGTTGAAAAGCCTCAGCAAAAAAAAAAAAAAAAAAAAAAAAAANGTTTTATACTATAGTAACAATGCTGTGTATTTTATAAAGGAAAAAAAAATACTGTTTTGAAACCCTATTGCCACCGCTTAAAATTCTAAGTATAGCCTATTCACGGTTTCTTCACACTTTTCGAATCAAACCTTTGAAAAATTACCCCATATCTGACGTGTTTAGTTATTTCCTAAACATGTAATTTACCACAAGCGTTTTATAACTCTGTTAACATAAATGTATCTTATTTTTCGTTCGTTAAAATTCTAGTTCAACTAGATTTTATTTATAATTTATAATATTACATTTATAATAAATACGAAGGAAAACAAAACAGTGAGAAAACACGTGTGTTGGTAGCGCCTAGTAAGAAATAGTTATCATGCAAAATATTATTACAACTGAGTGCGCACGAATTCGGTGCGATAACCCTCTGGTGTAATTTTCTAAGCTTCTAAGCTTAGTTTGCACGAAGCGGATGACTACCCTGGAAGTAGAACTTTAGCAGGGCTTCATAAAAGTCGGAAGTAACCGTGAATGGATTATAAACAGAATACGCGTGAAGCTTGTTTGTTAGATTTTCCAGCGCTGTCGTAATGATTTCTTATGGCAGGACGTGACCTTGAGCAGTTAAAAAATTGTTACTAGGGGAGGCCGCTTAACCTCCATGGTGCAGCAGGCCGCAGCAACTCGAACAGGGATAACGAATCCTTGCCAAAGAAACCCAATGTCAATGTTCTACGGTCTTACAACTTCGACAATAAAAAAAAAGTATATTAAAACAATATATATATATATATATATATATATCTTAACTAGTATTATAAATGCGAAAGTGTGTTTGTTTGTTTGTTTATCCTTTCACGTCGCAACTGAGCAACGGATAGTCGTGATTTTTTGCACAGAGATAGTTGGAGGGTCGGGAAGTGACATAGGCTACTTTTTATTCCGAAAAAAATATCTCATTCCCACCAGGCAATTTTTTGTAGTAAAAATAGCCCTCGGGGTACAATGCTGCGGCAATGTAGGTTGTTGGTGTGGGATGAAAGCACAATGTCACACAAAAAAGATATAGAGGCCCTAAACCGAACTCTACAGGATATACGAAACAATACAGACATTATGGGAGGAATGGTTGTATTATTGGCTGGTGACTTCCGCCAAACTCTATTGGTGATTCAGAGGGGCACACCTGCAGATGAAATCAAATCCTGTCTCAAGTCGTCAAGCTTGTGGGCAAATGTCAAGAAATTCAACTTGACGACAAATATGAGAGTGCACCTCTACAATGACGTTGATAAAGGACATTATACTGATACACTATTAAAAATTGGAGATGGGCGGTTAGAAACAGATGCCGAGGGCTGTGTGTGTCACTAACGGGGGATTTTAGTAATTTAGTGCAGAGTGATACGGAACTGATTGCTAGCGTTTACCCAGATCTACAAAGAAATACAAATGACGACCAGTGGCCATGTAAAAGAGCGATTGTAGCACCAAAAAAAAAAAAGACATCGTTAGTACTCTGTTTCGTGTTTATTATCAGTGTCTGTCTACTAACAAATACCGTTATTTCTCCCTATAAGTTTGTTACTATAACCACGCGAGCGAAGCCGTTGGTAAAAGCTAGTGTGTATATGTATATATAATCCTACTATAATCCATTCATGGTTACTTCCAACTTTTCTGAAGCCCTGCAAAAGTTCTACTTTCAGGATATCCCTCCACCTCATGCAAACAAAGTTGAAACGAGTTTAGAAAATTGCACCAGAGGGACAACGAATCGCATTCGTGCGCACTCAGTGTAATAATATTGTCCATAAGAACTATTTCTTACCAGGCATTACCAACACACATATTTTCTCCCTGTTTTTATTCATATTAATTATAAATATAATTTGTAGATAAACTGTAAGATTAAGTTGAATTTAACCAAAAATAGCGTACTTTTATTATAACAGAAGCATAAGACGTTTGCGATACATAGCATATTAAGGAAAAAACCAGACACGTCATACATAGGGTGATTTTTCAAAGGTTCGCTTCAAAAAGTGCGAAGTAACCGTGAATAGACTATACCTACACATCACGTAAACAGTCATGTAATTAGTTTCCCTCTTAAGATAATGCTTGGTTTACATCGTTTAATGCTGATGGTGGTGGCAAAGCCTTCTTTGGTTTTTGTAGCTTCCACTTAATGACAGTTTGTGAACGTGTGTTTTTATAGATATTCGTATGAAATGGTTTATTAAGTGTTATGTAGCACCTTCGTGTCGTGAACTTAAGCACCCTATAGGCACTCTCGTTACCATACAATGATGGCACATAAATTGAAGGTGGGATCTAGCTAGACTCCTGTGTAGATTAAGTTTTTTTTTACACACTGAAAGCATAATAAATGGGCATACTCCTGTTTTACTTATTACAAAAAAGAAGTAAATATTTATATATAGGTATTAGGTATTCTTATGGTGTAACTCAATTTTCTTTTTACATAGCATTATGGTTATAAAATTATCTGTTATATATGGATGATAATAGGGCAAGTAAATCACGAATAAGGCATAATTCTTATAACAAAAGTTATATCATTTTTTCTATCTCTTTTGGCTTACAACAAATCAACATATATATATATATATATATATATATATATATATTATATTTAACAAGAACTATTTGGATACTTTGTTTCTTGCTTTAGGCATAACAGAAACATACATATAAATATATATTGATAAATAACATTTTCATGAGTATTATATATTTTTTTGTTAGAAAGGGAACTTTTGAAAACTGATACTCATTTATTGTTAAATTATATTATAGCCATTACTATTTCGTCGAGTACCCGTGATTGTTTGATTTGAAATTATACAGTTCAGCACAATAATATTTTATGCATGATTTCTTTCTTTTAATTAGGCTGAAATTAATATAATTAATTTATTGTTGAAACAGTTCGCAAAAAAAAAAAAAAAAAAAAAAAAAAAAATGTAAGTATTGATGAATTGTGACACATTCAAAAANGAGCACATGCAGCAGGCAAAAAAAAAAAAGTTATGTTTCTTGGACGACGAAAACATTTTAGATGTTACTGCGGTGCTGGCCAAAGCAGTGGAGTCGTGGTCCAAAACAACCGCGCCACGATTTGGCGCGCAGCTCACATCCCAGAAAGGATGAAAAATTGGCCATCAGTCGGAACGCTATGCAATAAAAAAATCGCAAAATGCTTGGAAAAATGATTGTGCACACAAAACACGATCACGACAGAATGAAAGAAAATACCCGCAAACAAACTTACCCAAAACGAGCGGATGAAAATACTGTAACATCACAAGGATGCCGAAATATTCCACAAGATAAAATGTTGGCTGACTACATGTTGTATGTCGAGATTGCGAAGAAGTAGGAATTACGCCGTTTATCATCACTGTGACGCTACTCCCTCATCAGGGCGAGGGGGGGGGGGATACACGTCGTCTGCATTTGCAGTTTCCAATTAATGTGTTATTTCTTAATTCCAGCCAATGGGATCAGGCGACAAGCCTGGCGTGTTTACTTTCGTTCCTAACCTCATCTCGTATATCACATCCATATTTAAGCAGATAATACTTCAAAACCTACACTTTCTATCAGAGAATCTTATTTTTGTGAAGAAATATAATCGTAGACATGTGCACACACACGCCTTTTTTTAATATTTCTTATACTTACGTTTTTGTAAATAACAGTTCCCCGCCAACGACACCGACTGCTTTGTTCTGATTGGTCGTCGCCTATTAAGTTTCACTCAAGATATAAAATATAACTATTTCTTTTAACGCTTAAGGAAATCCTAACCACGCACACGACCTGCGAAGTACCGTTGGAAACCAATACATAGGATAACACACGCTCATTTCTCACATACACGTCTTAACGCATAATTTGACGCTTAATTTTTTTTATTGCGAACCCAGCTTTAGACTAGGACGGAATGCAACTTTGTTCAACATATCATGCTTATTGGAGACGCTATTTGAAGCTCCTCGACATGGCTCAGAAACGAAATTTTCAGACTACCACCTCGAAATACTTCGGGTGAATACCTGCGTAACTACTATATATAAGTATGATGCACAGCCATCACAGCCATGCTCTTATTTGTTAACGGGGCGCTCTTAGCCATTACGGCCATTCCGCACCCCGGCCACCCAGTAGGCGGGGAAGAGGGATCACGCCCTCTCAACGCAGACATGACCAGCGCTCACCGAAATTGACCAAATCCGTAGCCCCGACCTGTTCATCAGGCCGCACCGAGCGTAGCCCCGATCTGATTCACCAGATCGCACCGGCCTGCGTAACTACTACAGGACCCTGCATTCAAGTCCCGCTGTAAATTGTGAACGACTGGAAACCTACACGCAAGTTCGGAGCCTTGCATGTCGCCGGTGCCGCCCTCACCGCTTCCTAACTCTTGTACCTCGGAAGCAGAAAGTGTGTCCAGGCACGCGGACATCTTCAGTTGTTAAAACCACGAGATATTTACGAATTCAGTGCTACGCGCCCTCGGGCACTTGTCCTCTATCCCTTCGTGATGAATGAATCCTCATTCCCTCCATGACGAAGTGTAATTTCCGACGTTCTTGTTCACTCGTATCTCAATGTTACTTCGACCTGTGAGTTTCGTTTGTTTTTTTAACTGAAGCTAGCTGTTCTGCGCCTTCGTGAATACTCACTTGTAATCTTCAACCAAAGAATTTTTCCTGCTAATAAAAAAGGGCCGTGCGTTTTTCCCCTTGCTTCTATAAATTTTACATTATCATGTGTCGACCCCAAAAAAAATCAGATGATATATAAATGAATCAAGTATAACAGTTAGTGGCTTAAAAAAAAACACACACACATGAGCCATATCGTCACGTTGAAAGCGACGCGCTAAAAGGAGATGAACGAAAAGTAAGCACCGATAAATTAAATACGAAAATCGTAAAACGATCAAAGAGGTTTAGAGAAGTGTATGTGGAATGTGCCCTTTTAGACGAAGGTGCAGCTGTGACCTTACTGCGGATTCGGGGACAGCTACGTGACGTCACAGTCTCGTTGTACTTATTTTTAGGGCACGAATTCAAGTAAGGGCCTTGGCGAATCCGAACACAGATATAGACTAAAGATAAAGCAAACTGAGCTCCGTTCTTTTACTCGTGCACCCAACAGTAGCTCACGATTTGACTACAGACAGAACTATAAAAATTGTGTGTTTAAACAAAGACTTGGACGTTTGTTTACATTTGCTTGTTCAACAAAAAAAAAATGTTTTTCTTTTAAATAACAATAACTTGAATATGAATTAAATTTGACCAGAAGGAGTGTGCTAGGCGAGACAACGCATTTTCAGTTTCCAATTACCGCCTTATTAAGGGCTCTGCCTGCCAAGCCTGCAGCCCGGAGGTGAAATGGGGAATCAATGTAAAAGAGATTCTTTCTCAATGCATCAGTTTTAAGGATAACTGTTTCACATAAAAATTAACATTCACCACAACTTTCTCAGACAAAAATATTTATTCATTAAAAAATATTAATCACAAAAATTGGCATGATTTCTTACAGATCCCGCGTGCCTGGAGCTTTCTCCGCGTTTAAGGCCGAGAGGCGCAGGAGCGATAAGGGCGACACTGCCTCGCGCATCAAGTAGGCCATCGCCGCTAAGCGCAAGGCTCTGAACTGGTGCGCANGCTCCCGCCTACCTGGAGCTTTCTCCGCGTTTAAGGCCGAGAGGCGCAGGAGCGATAAGGGCGACACTGCCTCGCGCATCAAGTAGGCCATCGCCGCTAAGCGCAAGGCTCTGAACTGGTGCGCAGTGTTCTATCGTGGCGCTGCGTGTACCTATGGGACTTTCAGCCGTTAACCCTATTATGTTATTGGTGGAAATTCTGTAGGAAGGTTCAACACATGGCTCTTGAGTAGTCCTGTATACATATAACGCGTATATCTTGAGATACAACACTTTAAAAAATCCGTTTGTCAGCCATTTTGGAGTACTCAAAAATGGTGTTTATAATGTGCGAGACGTCTTCGAAGCACTCAACAACCCTCGCACGAAGTGTGCGTTCTTTTCGTAGATCACCACACTGGACGAACGTTTAATAGTTTCGCAGGGGAAAAAAAACACGTTAATTACTAACACACTGTATCGCAGTTTAAGCGCCAGGTAGGCGGGTAGATTTAAGGTGCCAGTATTCCTTAAGAAATGTCTCGCAGAATGCTTTTTGTTTGAAACGGTTATCTTTATAATTGATGCATTCAGAAGGAATTTCTTTAACAGTAATTCCAGTGACTGCAGGCTTCGCAGGCAGTGTTCATAACTGTGTAACACTACCTGCACCTATATTCGTCCTTTTGAAGATTAAAAACTTTACGCTTGTGGAATATCCATTAATAATATATTCATGACTTTTATAATGGGCACGTGCATGTACGAACACATGTACACACACAGTGGAATGTAAAATGGCAATGTTTGTTTACCTTTGGCGGAAGGATACGAAATGGGCTTGAAAGTAGATCTTTAGCAGGGCTGCAAGAAAGTCTCTTCCAGTCGTGAACCGCAACTATAGCAATTAAACTACCTGCGATTATAGTCTTCCTTTAGAAAGTATTATATCAATTTAAATACCTACGCTTATATTCGTCCTTTGGGAAGTATTATAGCAATTTAACTCAAAAATCATAGCTATCATTTTCACACAAGAAGTGCCGGTACAGGATATTTAAAGTGTGACGAAGACGTGCAACATACTTGATCTTCATTACTAAAACCAGAAAATGATAGGGTGATCGCTCAGAATATCACGCAGGCAAGCTGACGACGGAGAGACAGCACCCGAGTTCAGTTTCCTCGACGTAGAGACTACGACGAGCGAGGCAATACACTCGGTCGCCGCCGCCGCTTTGCACCACCGGAGCAAACTCCTCGGCGCGGGGGTGGTACAAGCCCCGCGAGGGGCGCTTGTCCACCCCAGTTG
>NQII01000322.1:50900-96481 GCA_002778355.1 Clitarchus hookeri | reverse complement strand
GGGGGGGGGGAGTAAACAGGAGTAAAGATGAGAATATATATAAATATTAGTTTGGGTCGCTAACCCGTATCGTTTTTACAAAGTTTTCGAATTCGTAAATAAAAAAAACTGGTTCTTTATTAATGAGCATAAGAATTCGGATGAGAAATATTCGTTGTATGTTTTCATTTTAGTAATGGTTGCACTGGATAACGGATGAAAAGATGCAAAAAAAAAAATGGATAAATCGCTATAAATTCGTGAAAATTTCTAGGCGGACAAGTATAAAAGAGGTAAGTCAGGCCTATTTTAGAAGGCATTATACTGAAATTGAGAACATACCTAGTCCGTGATGTGTCACCAATTTTTACTTGACACCCTCTCATTCCGCAGTTGCGCACGTGTCTCTATAAGCACGAAATAGTCGGCAGTACCATCATACTATAAGCTATCATACGTACATGATTGCATGAGCAACATTTTGCATGAGCTTAATTATATAGTACGTGATGGACCCGTAGAACGCGAGCTGCAAAACGGGGCTAATTCACACCCATCGTCAAAAAAAATAGTTGCACCTATAAGGAAGTGTCGGTTGAATATTCGCTCGCAGTTCCTGCAATTTTCGCGGTACGGGTGGAGTCGCGATGGAGCGGCCAATAGCATCCCACACATTCTCAATTGGGGATAGGTTTGATGATGCGGCTGGCCATTAATGACTTCAAGGCACACTTTTGAGACAGTGGCAGTATGAGGAAAAGCGTTGTCCTGTAGGACTAGAGGATTAGCGTGGGTGTTCATACATGGTAGGGCCAATGGTTGCAGGACCTCATGAACGTACCGTTGGGCTGTCCAAGTGCCCATGATAAAGAACAATGGCGATCGAGCATCTTGCAGAATCGCACCCCACGCCATGAAACTAGGCCGTATGGACGTTTGACAACAAACCGTTCATCTTGACTCTGTCCACGTTGCCTTTATGCATGGATGCGTTGATTGTTGCCATCAAGACAAAAGCAGTGCTCATCACTGAATATACCCACTGCCATTCTGCACGTCTCCATGACAGTCTATCACGACGCCATTGTAGTTTGTGGCGTTCGACATGGTGATAAGGGCGGTAGTCGTAACGGTCTGCACGCATGTAGTCCTGCGTCGTGCATCCGTCTGACAGCGGTACTGGCACTCACAGGATGCTGCAGGGTGGGCATCGCTGCTCTCTGAATGTCCACAGTCGTGGCAGTTGGGGCACTCCACATATGTCGGACAATCCATCGGTCCTCCCTCGGTGTAATTCGTGGCGGTCTCCCAGATCCAGCATGACGTGCGCGCGTGCCTTCCTCTATACAGTGAAGCCAACAGCATGCTGCAGCAATACCCGCACGACTGGTACAGCATGCAGTACAACGAAATAACCATCCTGCTCCCCGCAGCCCTACGATACGACCCCTCTCGAGCATGCTATCTGTTCGAAGTGCTGTAGAACTCGTCTCCGAAGCACACTACACTTTGAAGAGGTGCTACTGATACAACAGCACAAGTCACAATGGAAATCATGACAGCGGGAGAGAGAATGGAGAGGTCTGGGTGGCTCTTACCATCAAGGTCTTGAGAGGCACGTAGACCGGGACGATCTTAAAGGCTATATACCGTAGTGTACAGCGATAAGGTCCGCCCTTACTGACGTCACTTGCGCGGCCAAGCATGAGACGTGAATCAATCTGCACGTCTCACATCGTCAAACCTACCCACCACATTTAATTTTTGTACGTTTGTTCGTTGTGGGTGCAACTATTATTTGACGATATGTGTATTTTTCGACGCGTCAGGAAATCCTTGCATAACAGCTAGTCTTGATGAATAACTGTTTGGTAAGAATTATAAAGGATATTGCAAAAATGCATGTCAATATGTCGGGAAACAATCCTCATGTCTAGATGAAAAAAAAATGTTATATGAATATATGTCTAGAAATGCTTAGTTTCTTTACTACAGCTCCAATTACGTAACGCACATTATATGGCGTGCGGGCAGGATCATGTTTCTGTTCGGTGTCGCATCGAGCTGGAAGCTACGAGTGTCGCGTGTGCATCAGCCGGACGTGGGTAGAGTTAGAGAATGGACTATTCAAACACGAGTTAGCTGATGCGCATTTCGTGTGTGGGCTGACGAACGGTAACGGCAGTGCCGCACAACGTTTGCATCGTGCGAGATTCCCAGAACAACGGCGCCCAGATAAAACATTTGAAGCAATCCATCGCCGTCGTAGGAACATGAAACGTTCAAGCTCGTCACTGGCGTCAGGTGATGGCCGAGACGGATGAGGACGACAGTGTTGGAGGAGACGGTTCTGTGCGTGGTCGACGAGAACCTCGATATCAGCACACGGCGAGAAGCTACTACATTTAATGTTGGGAACACGGTGGTGTGGAGTGCGGCATCAGAATATGCCGTATCCACGCCGTTTACAGCGTGTCCAGGCCCTGATACCAGCGGATTTTCCTGCACGACGTGCATTCTGCCTTTGGTTTTTCCCGACGATGTGCGAACCCAGCCTTCTGTGAATCGGTTTGGTTCACGGATGAGACGACATTCCAATGGAACCAGATCATTAATTACCACAATCAACACATATGGGAATAAGAAAATTCTCGCGCATTTGTACAAACACGGCATTGACAACAATTCAGTGTTTGGGCCGTCATTGTTGGCGACTGTTAAGTTGGACATTTTCTGCCAAGGAGACTCAACGGTCAAACGTATGAAGCATTCTTGACGAACATGCATATTCTTTTGGAAAATTTCCATTAAAGGTACGACGAAATATGTAGGCCTACTTCTACTTTATGCATGCTGGAGCTCCTGCTCATTTTTCTGTCCGTGCCTATATCAAATTTTTGGTCCCCGCTGGATAGGTAGGGTGGACCAATACCTTGGCCTCCGCGGATCCCTGATTTGAATCCACTAAGACTTTTAAATTTGCGTGGACATTTAAAGGCATCTGCGTACGCACCTCAGTGGAAGATGCGGGAATATTTCGTAACAGTATTGTGGAAGGCTGCGAAACAATTCGGAATTCTCCAGTGATACATCAACGCATCCGGGAGTCGATGTAACAGCAGGTTGACGCATGTATCCGTGCTGATGGAGGGCATTTCGAACATTTACTACGTTCAACAACAAAAATGTTTCCTGCTTGAAAGTAGCAATTTTATATTCAATCTAGGTTATAAAAAATTAATGTAACCTTCAAAATGGTTAAATGGCTGTTACTTTCAAGATCAGACAGTTTGGGTATAGTGATGGAAATTTTTGTTTTAAATTGGGAAATTTCATTTTTTTGCAGTTGGCAAATATGAGACCACTGTTATTGTCATTTGTGGCTCGTCTGAGGGAGACGGTTGTGATTTTTGCACCTTGGCATCGGCGTCCCTTTGTTTGTGCGAGTTTAGACTTTTCGATGTTGGACATTTGCGATGTTTGAGGATTCTGTCGAGTTTGTTGAAGATTGTGAACTTCTAGTGTCTTATAGGCCTGGAATTCGTTCTTGTCCTGTGAAGCATTCTGCGTATGCTTAAATATTGGTTGGAATTTGATTATATTTCAGGCTGTACGGCATTAACCAAGGCCATTCACACCTTGAATATTGAATACTGACTGCATTGTAATGTTAGTGAGTGTTAGTATTTTCTTTCTTTCCTTATATTATGTCTAAAAACCGCGAAGATGCCTCGCAAATGAGTTAAATAGTACTGACAACTTTTGCTATGTATATGTGGCGAAGTGACATTTTCTGCTCAGAAACGACATATAACACAACAAATAAAAGCACTTTGGAGTTAAAGTCAATACAAATTATGGGCGCCTCACTTTTGTTGCAATGCATGTTCAGTGAATCTTCGTAGTTGGTTGAATGGGTACAGACGTTCAATGAACTCAGGTGTACCGATGATATGGCGAGAACCAACAAATCATGTAACTAACTGTTATTTCTGCATGACACCGCCTTTACAGCATCGTATTTCAAAGGAAAATGATATATCCGAACATTCCATTTGCTATTCGTTCCGTTCCACATGGTGATGGTCTTCCGGTACCTAACCTTCCACAAGACTACCAACTGCTGCCAGATGACGACGGACAGATCAAGAGACGTTGCAGGTGAGGCTACTACGTCACAAGATCCTGACTTTGACGCACCAAATGATTTAAAACAATCTGATTCGAGATTTAAGCCTCCCTAAAGAAAAAGCCGAGTTCTTAGGATCTAGGCTTAAGCAATGGAAGTTTTTTTTCTACATGATGTTTGCGTAGGTTTTTAGAGAGATTATCCAGGCTGCGGCAGACTGCACGCGCAAGTGCCTCCCCCCCCCTTCCCCCCTTGGAGCCGGCATCCGTTCCTCGTAAATCCATCCGCCAGGACTTGTGGCGCTAACAGCAGTGTCGTGGAATGCGTGTACCATGCACAGGATAGCTGCGACTGCGATGGCATTCCACACAAATATGATCCGGCCCGCAGGTCATACAATGTAAGTTATGTAATGGGGAACTGTAGTAAAAAAAAAACGAAGCGTTTCTGGACCTATGCTCACGTAATGTTTTTCCTTCATCTAGACCAGACGATTGTTCCCCTTAAGTATTTCCATGTATTTTTTCAACATCCTGTAATAGTGAATGTATTAGACGTTAAAGAGGACACTGGAAGGAGTGGGCAGAGTTGTGGAAATAGGACTCGCCAAGGAGGGTCGGGTACGTGCCAAATATAACTCCCGTAGCTTAAGGTCACTGCCTACCGGCTGACAGCTGCGGAATTTAAATAGGAAATTCCACGTTAAAGAAATTTCGTCTCAGAGCGTTAATTTTAAAGATGGGTATTTCAAACAAACTGTATTCTTCACGAATTTTTTAGAAGTTCCCTACAATGGAGATGTTTCCATAACATGTACAGTCTGTTTGCAAGGAATGATTAAAATTAATGTTCTACAAAAAAGTACATACTGCTTATCTGTATTGAAAATATACGCTGGTAGAAATCTTCTCCTAAAAAATTCGTGAAAAATACATATGGTTCGAAACACCTATCTTTAAAATTAACGCACTGTAGCGAAATTTCCTTAACATGGGATTTCCTATTTAAATTTCGCAGCTGCCAGCCCGTATGCAATACCCTTAAATGGCTCGAGAATTGCGAAGATGCAGGTAAAACGGACGGGGAAGTGGATTGGAGTGGAGAGTTTGGGCGACTACTAACATCAGGATCTCAAGAGCCAATGAGGGTGTGGGAAAAGGGTGAGCCTCGAGAAAACCCCGACCAGTGACATCGTCGGGCACGATTACTACATGTGAAAATCCGGGTGACCCTGCCGGGAATCGAACCTGGTTCACTTTGGGAGTAGGTGAGTAGTCTGACCACTACACCACCGCGGCCCCATGCGTGGGGAAGGGGGTACGCGAACGGAGGACCAGATTCTTCAGGCATGGCAGAGAAAAAAGTCAACAAGGGTACAGCCACAGCCCTTGTACAGCACAAGCAAAATATGAAGGCTGTAGTTGGAATAGATTAGGAATGAGGAAGGGTTAGTTTTAAAAACTATATCAGAGGGTGATGGCACAATAAGGGGAGATAACTAAATTTAAAACAAGTAATGAAAATTAACTGAGGTTAGAATGAAAAGGCGCATGTAAAAAATGTTTGAAAAAGCTGTAACTGTTATGGTTAACAGGCATCATGGAGCAGTGGTTTTTATTTTGAAAGGAGAAAGTTGGGTGGAGATGCGTGAAAGCTTATATAAGTACATTGAAAGAACATCCAAATGTAAATTAGAAAAGCCGAAAATTTGAAAGAAAATGACATTGGTCGAGCCATTTTATAAATATCAACGAAAAAAAGTTGATATCCATAACATAAACTTAACACAAAAAAAGTTTGAGGGTTTTTAGGAGAACAGCTTTAGAATCACAATTTTAAGCTGTAGGTAAAAAATAGTAAGGAAACAGCACAGTGCCAAAATTGAGACAGCTGAAAATGTACCCTCATAACTGTGTTTCCTCCTCTGGTTTGGGAGGGGTGTAAAATGGCAAGGGGGTAAGAGGAAGGATGGGATTAGGTATCAATTTGAGCTTCGGGTCGTTAACCCTCACAGCTTCTTTCTACGCTGTTTTGAAAACTGCTTATTAAAAAAAAAAAATCTTTAATCAGAAATCTTACTGCTGTTAACAGTGCATTTCATAGTGAAATCATAAATCACATCAACACCCTCTTCACTCTTCAGCAATTGGCTATCGCTTGTGGAAAGGTTCCGGAAAATCTCTCACATGCAATTGCTATCGAAATAATAATCGTCCATATTACAGAGGAACAATGGACAAGTCGTCTGCGGTACATCACACCTGTGTTACGTACGGAAGTATGGTTATAACAGTGCGAAGCGACACATGCACAGTAATTTTAGCAGCATCAAAACTACGCAGGGGCACCAGGTGCAGGAGATGATTTACACAGTGGCAGGCAGATGAACTACAATTCCTTTTGGTCTTGATCACAATGGCCCACTTTTTTGGTAAATGTTGACCCAATTACAGCATGTGTCATATTTTAAGCACAGGGTAGTTTATTCAACTCCCGAATTTGCCACCGCCATGGGCTTGGCGCTAGTGGTGGTAGGCGGCCCGGGGTTGTGTCATAGTGCAGCACCACTGCAGTGCTGCCATTTCAGTCGCCACCATGGCATGGAGTGGTGAACATCGTGCGTTCGTCCTTGAAACCTATTTTAAAAATGGGGATTCTGTAATCACAACGCAGCGATTATTTTGTACGCGCTTCAGAGTAGGTCGGCACGGTGCAGTCCCTGACAGGAAAACCGTTCTATTGTGGGTTAAAATTTTTAGAGTAACAGGTTCGGCTTTAAAAAATGCACCGCCAGGTAGACCTCGCAGCGCTCAAACTCCACAGGACGTTCAATTACTCCAACAAGCAGTTACCAAATCTCCAAGACGTCCAGCCCGTAGGCACGCTGCCAGCTTGGGAATATCTGATCGTAGTGTGAGAAGAATTTTACACCAAGACCTCCACTTTCATCCGTACAAAATCATGGTTGTGCAGGAACTTAGTGAACGTGATTGGGCCAACCGTATTGCATCTTGACAGGATATCCTGGAAAACTTTCCAACAGACGCAGTTGTGCTCTCAAGTGACGAACCACATTTTCATTTATCAGGATTCGTCAACAAACAGAATTTTAGATATTGGGGAGAAAATAATCCTCGGCAACTTCATGAGCGACCTCTCAATAGCCAACGTGTCACTGTTTGGTGTGCTGTAGCAGACTTTGGAATAATAGACCCGTATTTTGTAGAGGAGGAAGGAGGAACAGTTACAGTAACATCTCATCGTTAAGTAAAGATGCTACACAACTTCCTGGAGCCGAAACTGAATGAACGTGGAAGTCCTGCTGTATGGTTTCAACAGGATGGTGCCACCGCTCACACAGCAAGAGAATCTACGGCAGTCCTAAGACAAATGTGTCCAGGGCGTTTAATCTCACTGCGAGGCGACATCCCGTGGCCAGCTCGTTCACCCGATCTTACCGCCTGTGACTTCTTTCTCTGGGGCTACCTGAAGAGTAGAGTCTACAAAAACAAACCGANCCAACAGACGCAGTTGTGCTCTCAAGTGACGAGGCACATTTTCATTTATCAGGATTCGTCAACAAACAGAATTTTAGATATTGGGGAGAAAATAATCCTCAGCAACTTCATGAGCGACCTCTCAATAGCCAACGTGTCACTGTTTGGTGTGCTGTAGCAGACTTTGGAATAATAGACCCGTATTTTGTAGAGGAGGAAGGAGGAACAGTTACAGTAACATCTCATCGTTAAGTAAAGATGCTACACAACTTCCTGGAGCCGAAACTGAATGACCGTGGAAGTCCTGATGTATGGTTTCAACAAGATGGTGCCACCACTCACACATCAAGAGAATCTACGGCAGTCCTAAGACAAATGTGTCCAGGGCGTTTAATCTCACTGCGAGGCGACATCCCGTGGCCAGCTCGTTCACCCGATCTTACCGCCTGTGACTTCTTTCTCTGGGGTTACCTGAAGAGTAGAGTCTACAAAAACAAACCGACGACAATCGATGAACTCAAAGCTGCTATCCGACACGAAATCGCGGAAATTCCCCAAGAGCTGACGAGGAGAGTAATGCGTAATTTCAGAGTGAGGCTTCAGACATGTATAGACAGTGACGGTCGGCATTTGAGTGAGATTGTTTTTAAAAAGTAAGTGAAAATTAAAAAAAATATTGTGTTTAAAAATTAAGAGATAATTAAAAAAAGATTATGTTTAAAAATTAAGTGACAATTAAAAATATTATTTTTAAAGATTAAGTGAAAATTAAAAAAAGATTATGTTTAAAGATTAAGTGAAAATTAAAAAAATTAAATCAAACTAAATGGCAAACATAATTCTTTTAGATGGTTTAATAAAATTTTGACTAGAATAGTATGTGACTTTTTTTTTAGCCTTTCAAATTGAGGAGTTATTTCTGCTACTCCCGTTATAACTGTGGTCCTGTTTATTTTGCGTGTGTTGTGTACAACCATTCATACAAAACACGTGCGTTACAAGTCCAGCATTACAAAGTATTTATCGGTGCCATAACTTTAAGGCTTGGGTGTCAGCAATGGTTATACTGAATTAATGCATTATAAATGCATAATATTATAGATACATGGATGGTTTACACTTTCTAGTAAACTGGAAATCTAATACAGTACTGTTACAAACACTATGTAGTTTCCTGTGAGCTACTTCAAATTTTTATATCAAAAGACCAATTTGAACTCTTCTATAAATTGTTTCACTTCTAGTTGACTGATTAAAGTAAATCACAAATAAGCTCAGATAAAGTACCTTCACAAATCTTTTGGAAAACTTATTGTCAAAGAAATACGGCAAGTATACAATCCCTGATGGCAATAGTCTTAAGTTAGTTCATCAAAAGTAGTAATATAAGCACAATAAGAATAGTTCGTCTTTGAAAATCTTTAAGGTACAGAGATGTAAAGAAAATTTACTCTGGCTGTGCAAAACGACATACTTGGAAGTTACAGTATAAATAATTTTGAAAAGTAAATCAGTCAAGTTGCGTCCCTCGCTGTCAATGCACTGCTGAAGGCAAGTTCGGAAGGATACCATCACTCTCGCCAACATTTCTGGAGGAATGCTGGCAATTTATCCACGTATTGCATCCCGGAGGGCTGGCAGAGTACTTGGTCAATGTCGACACGTAAAGATATCAAGCGACCTGGGGACAGCTGTCGCAGCACTCCAAGCGAACATCTTGCCACATGAGCTGTGGCCTAAACATTTAGGGCTTTATTCATAGCCATTTTTAGTTTGGATTAAAACAAGATCATCTTTCGACCAAAATTTTTTTCAGAGAGCCATATTATTGATAATCCTAGGATCATCTTGCTTTAGTAGGGACTTCGGGTAGGACTAACGACGTATTTAAGTCGAAACGAAACACAGCAAACTTAAAATAAGACAGTTTTGCTAATATAATATGCAAGTAAAAGCTAGATAAAGTTTACGAAACACAAAAAAATATGTTTAAGGCCGATTCTGTCAATCTGTTGAAGCAAAAATATGCCAATCTTATGGATGAAATGTTCCGTGAACAATATTTCAAGGGAAATATAATCATAATACATCAGTGTTAAGCTACAGCAATGCTTTTCGAATTTCTGTGTCAATCAAATGCCTTCTCTGAAAACAGATTCTTTCCAGACATGATAATACTTTTGAAGAGCATTTTAATACAAATTCTATTTTGACAATATACAGAGCAAAGTATTTCCTTGAGATAAGTGTATCAGTAGCTCAAAGGTAAAATTGTGGGTAGTGCACAAGAGAGCGAGTTCGAATCTTGTCTGGGTAAGAAAATTTTAACTACGTATTTTAAAATTTATTTTTGTAATATACTTAGCACTAAAATAAAAATTTATAATCATCATAAAGGCAGTATTGGCGTACAAAAATGAAACCTGCCCGTAATACCAGAGATTTTGCCAATCGCGTTCGTACAGTTCTCGGATGAAAGCCTTCTTGTAAGGATGAAATCTCAAGTCCTGATGCAAAATCCGTGGCACAACTTGATCAGACAATTGAAGAACTGCTGCATGTTTGCGAGCTGTTCACTTTGGAGACCATAGGAATGAACGTCTTAACTGCCTCAATGTTTTCTGGAGTTCCGAGCACTGCGTGGTCTTCCTTTACTCTTGTTCAACACGGAATCACTTGCCCTGAAATCTGATACCCACAGCTTAATGATTTTTCAATTCAGAACCGAAGCGCGAGGGGCAAGCTGGAAGTGGGTGTGAAATGCACGTTGAGCAGCGACGACGAGATTACCATTTAGGAGGAACGTTTCGATAGTGAACGCTTGTTGTTCTGTTGTCCATGGCATCTTAAGGACTAAACCGTAAACAGCCAACCAAACGTCTCCCACTCCAGCGTCTGTTTGCATTCCACAGGCCTGGCAGGAGGGGGACTGGTTTGAATGGATGCTGAGTGGGGGATGTTTAGCTTGCTGTCTACTGTTTAGTTCGGAAGATGCCTCGGGCGCATGTTCACTGTCCAATTTAACCCTTTCATTCTATTTGTTCACTAAATAGGACTATTTCATTTCCATGGTATAACAACATTCTAAAAGTTTGGAGAAGTAAAGGTCATTATGTATACTGTAGTGGACATGACAATATACTCGTATGGCACAGATAAGTGCATGTATTTATTGGTTAATTTTTAAGTGATAATAATAGTTATGACTAGGTTCCTTGGCAATGATTCCAAATGCTGTTCATGGATGTGTGTGCAAATTCACACAGGCGTTCTTATAACTCAGAATAATGTTTGGTATTTATTTTGTGTGTTAGGTAATGCTTCTATCCCTAAAGTATTGGCAATTTGAAACTGGTTGTATTGTTTTTCACATTGCATCTCTTCAAAATATCGCCCACCATAATGGATGTGGTGACTAGTAATCACTGTATATACTAAATGATTGTTTTGACTGATTTTGTACTCATGTCTCACATGTTCTTTAAGTAGGCCCTAGATTGTACTTTATATATTATTTTGATATGTTAGATTTCCAATGTTTTTAGACGGTGCTAAGCAAACAAAATAGTTACAGTTTAATAAGACAATCATTTCATCTAGATTGAAACCATATGTTTTTATTTTTAAAATCAATTACACAAAAACACAATAAACATAAGTATCATTTATTTTACATCTTACACAATGATCTTTTGCAGTCGTTCTCCACTAAAACTTTTCAGACACCAATAAAAAAACACAATATACATAAGTATTGTTCGTTTTGCATCTTACATAACAATTTTTTATTGTCGTTCTCTACCGGATTTTTTAATTATTAATTCCATGTAATCGGAACTCAGTAGCTTGATGAAATTGTACTTGATCACATATTCAATGTTGGATCATTGCAATTCATTTTTTTTTTTACAATTGACCATGTTGATGCTGTTTGATAGGCAGTTGGAGCACATAATTTCCTAAATTTTGAGGTTGTTTTTATACAGCTTTCTAACCGCGCGATTGAGAGATCGGTTCGGAGTAAGGGGTGAAAGTCAATGTTACACTCAGTTTGCTTTCATCTGTATCAGATTTCTCATCATCGTCAGACAGATACTGGCACACGACCAGACCATGTTGGAGTTGCGTGGTAGTTCGGGTTTTACCACCACATTTTGAACAATATCCGCACGCCTCGTAGCCATCATGGTCATTTCTTTTCGTGCTTCTACCGCATCGCGTCTAGCTTCAACTGCTTCATCATATGCTTGAATTAACTTTTCATTTGCTAATACGAGATGTTGAGTGAGTTCGTTACTTTTTGCAATTATCATATCTGCATTACGATTGACAGCCGCCAACTGTTGTGCAAATTAATCAATGGTTTTTGAGGAAGATTGTTGGTGCTGTTGAATGCTATTGCATCCCGTTTGCCGGAGCAATGGCAGAACTTCTTTGTAAACCCATTCCGTAAACTTTTGACCTTCTGGTTTTTTAGAGTGCATCAACAAAGCATGCAATCTAGGTTCGTTTATGAATAACAATTGAGGTTACCAATTAGTACATATTTTGTTTATATCAAGGGGAGGGGAGAAGTAAAAATCCTCCCCTTGTACAATGGAGGTTTTTCAGTACAAGTACACGTATTTTTTGTTATAACATTCCAACATATTTGATAATCTTTCAGTACATTCTTTTGGATAGCCTTTTTTGAATCATCACATTCTAAAAAATTCAGCAACTTCTTTTGCTCAAAACCACAAACACATAATGCCTTGTTCGATTTTGGTTCGTACTGTAGTATAAGGGGCCAAATTTTCAACTTCAATTCCAAATTGCTTTATCAGTACTTCGGACCAAATTTCATTATTATTGTTCGTCATCATTGATATTCATTTAGTGGCTTGTCAGTTTCATCCGTATATATTTATGTGAAATAAAAAAAAATGTCAAAAAAATAACATATTTCTACAACTTTGTTTTTTTAATGGCAACATGATTTTTATTGTTTTCTCATCTCTTATTCTCAATTCATATTCAATCACCCACTACAAATAATAAGAAAAAACAAAAAAATTAATAAATAACAATTTTTTTTGGGCAGTACACACACAAAATTATGACATAAAAATTGCAACTCACAATTAAAAATTTTTTTTCAGACAATATCTTATCTAACAGTCATTTTGTCCACTTCAGTGGATAATGTGCATAATTTAATTACATGAATTTTTTAAAAATAAATTGTGTAATTCAGATTTCAATTATAAATTTTTTTATTAAAAAGTGTGACTGAAAGTGTCAACCGCCCGTGTTCCTCCAGAAATGCTGGCAAGAGTGATGGCATCATTTCGAACTCACCTTGCATTGACAGTAAGTGACACTACTCAACAGATTTACTTTTCAAAACTATTGTAAATGTATCTTTGCAAAGTCAGAATAAATTTACTTACTTTGTACCATTTTATTGTAATCACACCTTCAAATTAGGGAGGGTGTTTTACAGCACTCTTTATAACTCACGTTCTGTTCCCATTATCATCTGGCTAAGTGTTAAACTTTTTGTCCTCTAAATATTCAAGTTGGTGTTATTGGTTTATTCGGTTTGCCACTCGAGAACTCAAGCACCTTATCGTTAACCGTTTGTTATAAGTGGTCGTCCAGTGTTTGTGTGGGCGCACCAAACAAACTGTGGTGCTCTGACAAAATCACGAAAATGAGTTGTTTGATGCAAGGTCCACAACAAAAAAAAAAAAGTGCAAATTTTGCAGACTTAAGTACATTACGCTCAAAGTGTTACGATTACCTCTTGCACTCTTCACCCTTACTTACTCTCATTTCATAGGCGGAACACATCCTGCTCTTTCAAGTTACTGATGGCGTCTTCCAATTGACTGCACTGGGCGCGCACTCAGTGTGCCTTGAAAACTAGGAAAGCGCTTGCCCAAAGCAAGTGATTGTTAGGCTGTCGTAATTGCACTGAAACTGCCGCACCGACTCAAATATAGACAGTGCGGCGCAAACTGTACTCAGTACGAGTTCTGGCAACTGAAACACGCAGCACTTGGCCAGTGCAGTACGTTGCAGTAACAGGAACACACCATGACTCTCTCCCTCCAACTGCATATTACACGTAAAAGCAAACCACCATTTCCAAAAACAGGATTTTCTTAAATTAAGTATTTTAGTTTAAGAAGTGCATAACTTACAACTGATAAAATGCAAGAGGAAACAATTACATTACGCCTACATGCAATACGAATTACGACAGTACCAAATACACGAAATCTCAGATATTTATGTAACAAACTATACAAATAACCTAGCAAACTCCTCAGACAAATAATTTGTCGCCTTGCATGTTTCAGGTGGTATAACTTCTCAGGCTGCTGAAGATGATATTGCATGAGGATGATCAGTCTATGAAGATATACCAGTGTTGCGCACTATGGGAGTCATAGATTGTCAATAGGTGGTATGGTGCAGTCAGTGGCTGTCTCACTCTATGTGTGATAAACGGGACGTAACAACACAGAAGTTAATGAAAGGCAAAAAGAATGATAGCATTTTAGCATACCAAAGGTATAGTGCGAATAATTTTCAGCACTGACGATGGAAGATTTGTCGCATGTGCTAAAGGTTAGTTATTTGTTTGTAATTAATTTGGGAATACAGCAATCAACAAAAGGCTGGATAGGCAAAACACATTACAGTTGATGTCAAATCAAGTTATCCATAGCACAGGAGATTGGATCTCCTAAATCACATTGGGTTAATGAAACTAGGCTTGCCGTACAGAATGAAAAATTATAAAATTGGTTCAAATGGTAAAGCCACGAGATTGTAATTCACGCCATAAAAGTCCAAATCATTAAAAATCGACAATGTTATCCAATCGACATTTTTCATCATGTTGACCTTCTGACTCTTCAGAGTTATAAATATTTCCTGATTAATTTTGACTAATTTTCTCATTCCACCCAGGCGAAGTTAGTCAAATAAAAATGAAACTGGTGGCAACTTGATTTGAGTATATTCAATTCCTCAAAATGTAGCATGGGGTGACGACAAAAGAAGAATCCACCTGGACAATGGCGAGAAGAGCTACGCAGTTTTGTTAAACCAAACGTATTGACTTTAATATACTTGTGCACTGCTGGCCATTACAATTACAACACAAAGAACAGCTATTACAACTACAGTTATTGAACAGATTACCCATTATACAAACGTGACATGATTACTTTTGCAGCTCGGTATTACATACAGAACATGGGAGAATCAGTACTGTGCAGCCCCGCCACGAGGGGCAATAGCCGCTGTTGCACGACACGTGGCATGCCTTTCATCCCTCCATTCCGCACACCATTGCAGCAGTGTCTGTGTTGAGCAGTCAGCGGCAGCTGCAATAACGCGCACCTGAACACGATGCCTTGATGCTGCAGATGGCAACACGCTGCGTGTGCAGACACAGATAGATGTGCCACATGCCGTAACTCCTGGGTGTGTTTGACGTGATGTAGCTGTGTGGTTAATAATCACAGTGTGCACATGGGATGCATTTGATGCCTTTACTGAGCATCATTGTGTGGCTGGTGCGGCCAATCGTTAGTGGGACCCAGTCCCATGGCCGGCACAGTCTCCTGACCTCTCCCCATTCGACTTTTCTTCTGGGGCTGCCTGAAGAGTAGGGCGTACAGCAGACAAAAACCAGACGTATGGGACCATTTGATACGGGCGATCAATGATGCCACCACCCAACTTCAAAACCATACTTATTTTCATTTAGTTATGAGACACATTGTTAAATTCTGGCGGAAGCAAAACAAATATTGCAAACAAGACCAAACTAATTCAAAAGATCAACTATCAAAGTAACCTTAAGCGACCATCAAAAATATATTAGAAGTGCTTACAATCTCAGTTACTACACAAAAAGGCAACACCATGCAGTTACAGACCACAATTTTACAATAAATCACTCTTTATGCCAATTTAACATTAAATCACCTCAGTTTGCAAGAAATGTTATATTTTACTCAAACTCCATGTGACAAATATATCTCGCACGAATTATTTCATTATAAATATAATTACAGTTTATCATGAAATGCGTGTGTATATTGTTACTTTACTTGTTGCAATGCAATAAACCAAAGAACTGTCTCTACTCTAATGTTATGTTATGTTATGCATGCACACTGTTGTTTTTGTTTTTTGTTAGGACAAACCATACATTGTATCTAGTGAACTTGTCCATATTTCTGGATCAAACTGTGAAATTATAAAAATGATGAATAAAACAGGCTTATTAAAATTCAGTGGAAACAACTTCAAGACCTCCCTCCCTAGCCTTTCTTGAGACAAACACTGCCCTAACACTAATGAACAAATACATGCTGCTCACAGTTCCTTTAAGCTGCTTGCTATTAACACGACTGGATAGCAAGAAAAACATTTGTAAATCATGTATCATGCAAAATGGATATCAGTACAATCCAAGGCGATCCAGGAAGCAACAAAGGATCCAGCGGACGCACCTGTACTGTTCAAACAAATGGTTAAAAATTTTCAAGAGCTCGTTGCCTACCACTTATCTTGATTTTTCTGTTCTACAACTAAAAGAAAAATTGAAAGTAGAACTCTAAGACTTCAGGCGCATTCCTCCAAAGAACACATCGCAGAGGAGCTACAGCGGCCAGCGGTGGTCAAGTCTCAGAGTGACGAAGTGGGGTGAACAACACAAGAGGGGAAGAGATGCGCACACGCGGCCGGTCATCCTTCAGCTGTCTCACAAAACACCAGGTAGTGCATCCTTACTGCTGTTACAGAAAAACAGGAGGTTTTTGGGTTGGCACACATGCTGCTGAGCCGTTTTATTTTCACTCGGCTACAGACTGGTCCCCGAGGGGCTACACACTAGCGAACACGAGGGACTCGCATGCCCGGACGTCTGCCAGGCACGGTACGCAGCGATGCTACTCTCTCCTCCGTCTTCCGCTGAGCTTAAAATATCAGTCTCTAGGAAGGAGGACCTCAGTAATAATTTTCAAATGTACTGTATTATTTCTTCTATTATACCAACTACGTCTGAATGTTGCAGCATAATGAGCATTTTATACTTTGTGATGAATTCTTGCACATTGGGTTGCTTTAATTTACACGTGTCGTTTCTTTGTTTCCTGTTTACCGACATTTATTTTTTTTAACACTGTGCACGAAAATAAACACAATAACGATATTAACTGCACAATCATACTGTGTACCTACATCAAACTGTCATTGCAATTTACGACATACGTAACTCCTGTAACAAATCATTGGAGTCCGCATCTACTACAAAACTACGGTGTACCTACAAATTATAACCAATACAGAAAAACTTCTAAACAACAGCTACAAGCATTGGTTAAAACAACAGGTCAGTTCCTTGGATAGAGTAACCAGCTACAATCAGCACCAGCCTCCTGTCACGTTCTTGTCCCTGTTTGAAAGTGAAAACAATGTGTAGTGTTTTATTTTCATATTCAGTTACACTCAAGTACATTAGGGTATGCAATTATGCCAATGACAGGGGCGTATCCTGAGGAGAGGGGTCAAAGAGTTCATTAACCAACATCCCCTCCACCAAAAAACCCACCTATACACTGACAAACTGTTCTGTGAATGTTTTAAACTTAAATTAAATTATATCAGAATTGTTTGAAATACTGACTTAATTTTATTTATTTTAACATTATTTCCTACAATTATGATGAGAGAGCCCCCATCTCATGCCACGAATCTAAAATCTAAAGCTGCACTTTCAGAATGGAAAAATAAACCCACCCCCTCCTCCCCATTCCTGACCAATACAAACAAAACTGTGTCCAGACATATATATGGAACAAACAGGAACTATCAAAGGCAAAGCACTAATTCTCTTGCAATAACTGCACTATAATTTTTAACAGTACTCATTTAAGATCATTGTTTGTTTTGGCAAGGCAAATTGTGACACCCAGCAGAAATGTGGTCTGAAAGATAAGAGATATAAGGCTGGAACAAAACACGTACTTCTTATTTTATCACACTTTCTTTTATATTCCCTGGTGGTCTTCATTTCTTAAAATTTCCTTCACATACATAATTTTTTTTATCACTATATCTATACAATTAAAAAGCATCTTTTTCTCAAAAGTAACTGATTTTTTATTGGTAATCCTTTCTAAAATATGTAGCTAAGGTTTTAAGTGCACATACTTCAGCCTTTTGTGCGTAATGGTAAGTCTCATGGCCCCAATAGAACATTTTGCTACAAAAAATAATTGCAAACAGTCCCATACAACAGAGAAATTACTTGTGAAGGAGTTATAGATAATCAAGTTTAACCTATTGTGATAGCTGTAAAATAAACGAGTATGATTAGAGGCACCTGTTTTTCGAGGCACGCAAATTTTTCCCAGAAATCCATTCATTTCTGCAAAATTGACCAATTATTTTGAGAAAAAAAAAAAAACCCTTTATTTCTATATATGTTTATAATCGATATATTAATAGTCTATTACTACACATTTCTGCAATAAATATAGCGAGAATTGCATTATATACATATATTAGTGTTCACATTTTATTTCAAATATACAATATACAGTATATTGCAAATATATAATATATATACAATGAAGAGCCAAAAAAAACAGGTACAACTGCCTAATATCATGTAGGGCCCCCACGAGCGCGCAGAAGTGCCGCAAGACGATGTGGCACGGACTCAACTAATGTCTGAAGGTATGCAGGAGGCAATCCACACCATGAATCCTGCAGGGCAGTCCACCAATCCATAGGAGTGCGAGACAGTGGAGATATCTTCTGAACAGCACGTTGCAAGGCATCCCAGATATGCTCAATAATGTTCATGTCCGATGATTTAGGTAGCCAATGGAAGTGTCTAAAGTCAGAAGAGTGATCCTGGAGCCACTCGGTAGCAATTCTCGACGTGTGGGGTGTCGCACTGTCCTGCTGGAATTGTCCACGTCCGTTGGAATGCACAATGGACATGAATGGGTGCAGGTGATCGGACAGGATGATTCCACAGCTTCCACACCTTCCAGAGCCTCCACCAGCTTGAACAGTCCCCTGTTGACATGTAGGGTCCATGGATTCATGACGTCTCCATACCCGTACACGTCCATCCTCCCGATACAATTGGCAACGAGACTTGTCAGACTAGGCAACGTTTTTCCAGTCATCAACAGTCCAATGGTGGTGTTGGCGGGCCCAGGCGAGGCATAAAGCTTTGTGTCGTGCAGTCAACAACGGTGCACGAGTGGACCTTCGGCTCCGAAAGCCCGTATCAATAACGGTCCGTTGAATAGTTCGCATACTGGCACTTGTTGATGCCCCAGCAGTGAAATCTGCGCCAATTTGAGAAAGGGTTGCACGTCTGTCACGTTTAATGATTCTTGTCAGTCGTTGTTTGTCCCGTTCTTTNCGCCGCAGCAATGTCAAAGATTTTATGTTTTACCGGATTCCCGATATTCACGGTACACTCGTGAAATGGTCGTACGCGAAAATCCAAATTTTATTGCTACCTCGGAGATGCTATGTCCCATCTCTCGTGCGCCGACTATAACACCACGTTCAAACTCACTTAAATNCTCACTTAAATCTTGATAACCTGCCATTGCAGCAGCAGTAACCGATCCAGCAACTTTGCCAGACGCTTGTTGTCTTATATAGGCGCTGCCGACCGCGTCGCGTTACTCTGATTGGTTCCATACCTCTGTTATCTGTTTTTGGCTCTCCACTGTATATTGCAACACATGCGATAGATATCGTAATATTGCCAGATAATAGGTAACAGCGTAATGTAATATATGTAGAAGACACTGAACAGAGACGTTGGCCGTATGTGTAGCAATATTGGCTGTAACAGTGTTTGACTGCAAAAAAGAATTTTCTCACAAGGGGTTTTATGTTTTTGACAAAGTCAACAAAATACTTATGTGCAAATNTTTGACTGCAAAAAAGAATTTTCTCACAAGGGGTTTTATGTTTTTGACAAAGTCAACAAAATACTTATGTGCAAATGTTTAAACTTACGAATAGAATGAGCTAGGAAGGACACTAGTCTGAAGCACATCCAGGGCAGTGCTACTAATAAGAAAAACACTTTAGCGATGGAAGCAAAAGTTCAGGATGCATGGACGTCTGGTGTAAAACGTCAGAGATTTCTCTTACCAATCTTGTTTCCCGGTCGAAAAATGCAAAAGTTGATGAATAAGAGTTTGTTTTGTCAACAACCCGCCCTTTCATGGAAGCTAACATTCCGTTGGAAAAAGTAGACAACCCGAAGTTACAGGAGTGGATGAATAAGTACATTGAAGGTATTAAAAAATGTTTGAAAAACCATTGCATGGAAAAAATCCTGACCCACTGACCATCTTTGTATTGCCTAACCTCCAAAATTTTTTTCATGTAAAAAGTTACCTTGTAACCAACTTATGGAAGGCCTAGGCCTACAAGATTCCTGACTACCTTATCTGGCTTTGTTTCACTTTTATAGACTTGGTAAATTAAATAGCTACTGCAAGTAAATGTGTACAAATGTTCTCACTTTAACATAAATGAATATCAGTTCTAGAATGTAATTTCTTTTTCCAAATATTTTGATCTGAAAAAATGGTTAAAACTTATTGAATGAAAGGAATTAATTGCCAACATATGCTACAATTTTGTCATTTGGAGGTAGGCAACTTTCCATCTTACTGCTTGAAAAACATGTGCAATTAAACATAACTAAAACTAACACAAGCCTGTGTTTTAGTTTTAAATAAATATTTGGACATCAAATTTATAAACATGCGGTAAGCATACATGTTGGTGTTCCCCTCCACATTAACTTAAATTTTACTTCAGGAAGCAGAGCAGTGCAGACATGCAAATCAAAATTACTCCAAAGAATTTACTAATAATACGCCCAAAGCGTGAGTTGTGGACACGCAGCAAAACCATTAGGCAATTAAGTAAACTTGGGCAGCAGAGAAAGCCAAATACTATACTTTAAAACAAACTGAAGCACGCAGCAAAACCACAATTCAGAAAAATTCTACTACATAAAGTTACGCCACACAACTCGCCATTTCAAGCTCCTCCATATTACGGCTGCACACGCATCGACACAAATAATAAAAGCCTCAAATACGACTACGTCCCAAGGACAGGTAAATTAACAATTTGAGACATCTTGCAGTTCCAGTAGGCGTCGACCCAACAAGGAATAGTCGTCGGCTAGGCGTAGAACGAGAATGATAAGGCGGCACAGAGTGTGCAACGACTTATATTAACTAGGCCCCCCTTGCTAAAAAAAAATTTACGACTCACAAGAAGGGTTAATCAAGAGAGGGAAATGAGGGGAGCCGAGCCGGCCAAGGAGAATGCCACCTTGCAGAGGAGAAAATCTAGACGCTAACGACGCGGCGGCACTAGCGTCGCAGTTTTCTTACTTTCTTGCTACAAAAATGCAGGTTTCTGCACAAGAATTGCTATAATTTTTCATGTGCTTTTTTTTTTATAAAGACACACATAATTTGAAAAATATGACTATATTCCTAGAACCTGAAATTGGCAGTGTTTTGNTTTTTTTTTTTATAAAGACACACATAATTTGAAAAATATGACTATATTCCTAGAACCTGAAATTGGCAGTGTTTTGTTATCAATAATTTTTCCTTACAAACATACATAACTCGCAGAGAAATATACAGTTACATTTTTAAGACAACACCACTAGTTTCCTCTATCGACAGACAACATTAAAAACAATTTCACATTTTCTTACTTAAGATTTTGAATTCTGCAAGACACCTGGAACAACGGTCACAATGCACTGTCAAGGGCATACTGTTTCATGAAGAGACTAATGTAAACAATTTATACACAATTACAAAAGCACTGTTTAATTAGAGAAATCTACCTCTATGTTTTTGAACTATCTAAACTTTCAACAACAGATTTTTCCATTAGACCCGTTGACAAAAACTTTTGTTTGTTCAAAACATGTTATTTTTTACCACACACATATATACAGAGAATATGTATGATAAAAATACAATTAGCTGGAAGAATACAAGATTAAAATATGCAATAATTCAATTTACAATGCATATAAACAAATTTTTGACCACAGCACCGCTTTGCAAAAAATAAATAATTGCTGGACAAAACGTGATGATGCTATGAATATAAACAAACTCAGCTAGCTAGTTGGTGCAAATTCCATAGATACGTGGTGCTTGGTAGAAGTGAACACTACAACAGGATTTCCTAACAAGCAAAAAAAACTTTTTCAGGGCCGTGCAATATAATGCTCACTCAAAGCGACCCATCATCACTTGCGTTCAAGTTATCTATGGCAGTAAACACACGTGATGGAAAGTAAAACATGTTTTCGTTTATGGTGATATTGAAGAAATATACTGTCCGACTCTGAATCCATTCATATTTGAATATGCAAAAACACGTAACCTATGCCGTAAGAAGCAACTATGCAACATAAAACAATAATAATTCGCGAAAATAGTACAGGATTTTGTACACTTTGTGAATTACAACTAAAATGTCAAAAAATAGCAATTTTTTTGTTTTTTTATGTGAAAATCTGCATTATTTTTTGCATTATCGCATTTGCTAAATTTTTAGATATCTATACATAGGTTAATCAGTTTTACAATAAACACAATTCTCATTACAACTTGCATATGCTTGATTTAATTAAGTATAAGTTATATTTAAACATTCTGTTTTATGTTTTGCATTAAAATTAAAAATTACACCCAGTACTTTGCTTTGAATATAAATGTACGTAATACGACGGGATGGACACCTGTAGCAATACGGANAAAAATTACACCCAGTACTTTGCTTTGAATATAAATGTACGTAATACGACGGGATGGACACCTGTAGCAATACGGACGGGAGCTCCTCTGATTGGATGACCTTGAGCAGCCAAGGAAATCTACACGGACGGAAGTTCAAGTAATTTCGAGAAATGTTTGTCATGTATGTATCCTTGAAAATCGACATGATTTTCCACCCGAGATGAGGTTGGCGCTAACTAAAGCTGGTTACCCCTTCCTTGGGGACAGACCTGTCGCTTAGGCCATCTTGAAGGTGAGATGGGACGGTATAGAGCAGCGGCAGAATGATGACAGGGGAGAAAATGGGAGTGCCTGAGGAAACTNAAAAATTACACCCAGTACTTTGCTTTGAATATAAATGTACGTAATACGACGGGATGGACACCTGTAGCAATACGGATGGGAGCTCCTCTGATTGGATGACCTTGAGCAGCCAAGGAAATCTACACAGACGGAAGTTCAAGTAATTTCGAGAAATGTTTGTCATGTATGTATCCTTGAAAATCGACATGATTTTCCACCCGAGATGAGGTTGGCGCTAACTAAAGCTGGTTACCCCTTCCTTGGGGACAGACCTGTCGCTTAGGCCATCCTGAAGGTGAGATGGGACGGTATAGAGCAGCGGCAGAATGATGACAGGGGAGAAAATGGGAGTGCCTGAGGAAACTCCCACACCACATTCCGCATGAGAAAACCCAGCCCAAAACATTTCTGCCAACTGAGGCCTGGGACTGAACTAAGGACCTATAGGCTAGTGACTAACCTAGCCAACAATGGGTACATTTCTTAAAATGTAAAATAAAAATTTTTCTTAAAAAGATTCTTTTGTTGTATTGAAATCCTTCCAAGACTTGACTGCGGGGTAAACTGAGCCACCACGCACATCTTGCAATGAAAGAAAAGATGTTCAATCCATTGTCTGATTGCAACGGTACACACTAATGGTGCAGAAAACTCTTCACTTGCTCAGGGTTCTATTTTTTTTCAACTTAACTTGAGCATTCTGGCTNCTGCACACACTAATGGTGCAGAAAACTCTTCACTTGCTCAGGGTTCTATTTTTTTTCAACTTAACTTGAGCATTCTGGCTGCATCTTTTTAATTATTTCTCCCATCCTAATCTATAATTATTTTTATTTCTCTGGTCACAATCTTTCCGCGTTCTACTGTATTCTCTTCTACTTCTTCCCCTTCTTGGTGGTAGAATCCAATCCAACACCATCTTACACCACCAATCTCTACTCTTATATTATAAATTAGATGTCCATATCATTTCAAACATTCTGCTTCACAAATCTCAACTACTGAATGCTTACCAATAATAATTTTTTTTGTATTTCTTCACTATTTGCTCCATCCAAAGTCAATCTACAGTAAATCTCCAAAATCTTGCCTCCATTTAAAATGAATTTTTCTTCTACTGTTGTGTTATTTCCCAAATTTCAGTTCCATAAAATGATGGTTTAATAAATCCTGTTGTTTCTTATTTAATTAGCAAGTTGCATAATACACTATTTGATTTCTTAGGTTGTCTTCCTTGACCTATGCATGAGGCAAACCCCATTTCTGAGAACTGTTATTATGGTACATACCTAGAAGTATGAGGGCATAATCTCACCATGCTATAGCTGCCTTAACAAATTGCCAATTGAGGAGTCAAATGAGTATACATTAAAACCACCTTTAAAAAAAAAAAAAAAAAGGACGTTTGTAACCATGGAATAATTTATCATCAGTTTACAGTTCTGATTAATAGAAAATGTACATACAAAAAGCTGAGATGATTATATTTTCTGTAAAAGAACACATTTATTTCAGTGCGGTTACTAGTATAAAGAAAATGAAAACCTGCAGTAGACATCTATTCACTTGATTTGGCATTATAATATTCTGACATGTGGAATAAAGATGCCCTGGCCTTAGTCATAGCGGCGAGGGGTTGTCAACGGCTCCGCCAGCCCCGAAGGCTGGCGAGTCGCCATGCAGGGGAGATGTGCGGGCAGTCTAGGCAAAGTGATGCAACAAGTTAACGTGACAATGTGTGAGACAACTGACCAGCAACTACCATTACTATCACATTGCCTGAGGTTTGATTATGTTTCTAACATGATAACACTCCCACAGATGGGCACTAGGCAGAGTAGGCACAAGGAACAAGCACCAACTGCTCCTCTGAACTTTGGTTGTCCAATGCTCGAATCAGTTGGTTGGTAAAATTTAAGTTGTTTCTCAGCACTTTGGTCCCCCCGGTGCCAGAGACGTACCGGCACCTATTCACAGCACTATGGTCATCCAGTGTCAGCCAGATGTTTTGTGGGACATATGTCTGGCGTTCTAGCAGTATTGCATAATACTACAACAACTGCACTCAAGTGGTAAATGATGAAGGCTGTTTGCTGTTAAATTTAGCACTTTCAGAAGCCCTTGCTTTTCTTCTTATAATGTATGAAAAATTGACGCTAATTATCAACCATTCCACTTTATTCACATGTCATCCAAGTCAAACTGTAAATTTTTTTTTAGAAAGTAAACGTGTTAATAATGTGCAAATATTTTTTTACATAAATTTGTTACAAAACCTATTAATCTGAGGTTTAATGGCTTGCTTACATTTCAGCAATAAATATTTTTCACGAGTATGTTGTTTCAGCTGGCCCAACAGTATAAAAATAAATGTATTCAAAACCTTGTGGTATTAAAACCACTTCTGGCCAAATCTAATTCTACGACCCCTCATGGTTCCAGAGAAAAGGGTAGCTATTTGGAGAAGTTCATAAACAGAAAATGGTTTTATGTCCCCGCCCTCCCAAAGGAGGACATTTTGAGATGGTTGTTATTCCAGAGGTCTTAGAAACGAGAGTTAACTTAATTTTTTTTATGTTGAATATGCTGGCAATTGTAAGACGCAGCCCATTTTCTGAGCTCAAGATGTCACAAAAAAGGCGGCACGTCTTACAAGTCAATTAATATGGTATATTTGCATAAAAATGTAGTGTAAAATGTGCAAAAAAAAAAAACAGTTTTTATATCAAAGTTCTGTGACAAACCATAACTGAAACATCTACAAATGCAAAACATTAAATAATAATTATACTTTTTTTTTTAAGTACCAACATGGGGCAGGTTTAAACGCGGAACACTTGAGGGCTTGTGTGGCACAAAGTTCCCTACAGAGGTGTCGGCAGGGCGAGCAGTACCCAGTTCGAGTCTCCGCACAGATGGTGAAACTGGAGGCTGCACGGCAGCGATGGGTTGTCGCTTTGGTGGCATTCTCCAGGGAATCGTGAGTAATACACGTGATGAAGATGTAGGTGCTGCTGTCTGTCCGTTCCACGTTGGGGAAAGTGCACACAATGCAAGTCTAAGTAGCATGGCCTCTTCCCTCTCCTTACAGTACACACTCAAGGTGTTACGACCTTGCTCCTCAGAGCACCTAGACTGGGCAGCGAGGATCTTTGCAGCCTTATTTCGACCAGCCTGGTGTTGGGGCAAGGGCGCAGTTGCAATGCCTACTATGATTTATCAGTGATGCAAAAAAGGTTCAAAAACAATAAGGTATAATTATTACTGAATTTTGTGGAGTTGTGTAGGTACAGACGGGGCTGTATCTATGTAAATAAAATGGTGATTCTACACAGCCTAAGGGTGGAAATAGCTGGCGTGGACCACCTAGGAAGGAAATTACTCTTCCTGTTGCCGGTGTCATGGGGTGTACCCTGCTTGGCCCTACCAGAGGGGTGACATGTCTAGCAGTGTGACCAGTCGAGACGTAGGCCTACCCACTGTAGCTGCTCTAGGCTATAGTTTCTCAGGGAGAGGACATCCTGTTCCTCCTTGGGAAGAGTTGAGTGAGTGATGCAATGGCTACAAAGTCCAAATTCCTCTCAGATTTCCAGCCTTCCACACTGAGGCCGCAATGGTTCTCAGATGAGCGGCACGACCAGCTCGTAATCCAAGACCCACAGAGACAATAAGTATGTACTTGTTTTCCTCGAGTCTATAGTCCCTGGAAAGAATCTTCCTCCCCTTGCCTCAGTGGTTGCCAGAAGGGGTGGCGTTACCTGCCAGCAACCAGAACACCAAACTTCCAACAAGAGGTGAGAGCATCCTTCAGAGGGTGTATTCAGTTGAAACTATTTCTCATCGGCCAGGCGTGTCTGGAAGAGTGAATGCGGAAAGACACACAGCAGGTTAAGAGGGAAAGGAAAAATGAATGACTGGTAAGTAGGTAATTGTTTATTCTGCCTGAAGGCGACTGTGTAACAAGTATTTCCGACCTGTGCTCATCTAGTGTCTGAAAGACAAGGGACAGGTTTTTCAAGCATCCTACAGCAACAGCTGTACCGAGGTTTGAGCGAAGCTCCAGGTGAGAGAAACCCCTGAATGATATTACGGCACAGATGTGCCAATCGGGACGACAGCTCAATACTGCTGATCGCTCTACGCAAGAGCAGAGGTATGCTTTGGAGGAAGAAGAATAAGTTGAAATTGAGTAACCAAGTTAGGCTAGAAGTGAACATTGGTAAGTTTCTGCGAATGGTGTAGAAAACAACTCCCACAGTAAGTACGGAGCTCAGGCTAGAGGANAAGTGAACATTGGTAAGTTTCTGCGAATGGTGTAGAAAACAACTCCCACAGTAAGTACGGAGCTCAGGCTAGAGGAACTGCTTAGGTATGATTATAAGTGCGGAGAGCTAACAATCATGATAAGCATGGAGCTAAAGCTGGGGAAGATGCTCCCAGTGAACTGCCCAGATCCGGATATGTACAACGGTATTTCTGTTATCGATAGACCTTGTTTGCGAACCATTTCTCTTTTGCAGCTACTGACGCTAGTATAGGGTTTATTTAGTGGCACAATTTTAACAAATATTTTACAAGCAAATGGAAAACAGTTAAGATTGTAGGCGTACTAGGGCTACAGGTTAGAGCAGACCTCAACACTGGGTGGAGTGATACCGTTGTGCGATATGTTATCTTGCATCAGCTAAAGTGACTTTAGACTATCATCATCTGTTTCCAAAGAAATGCACACACATTTATCATCATGTTTCTAAAGAAATTCAGACACATTTAGATATACATAGGAAATATGGTTTCCTCTCAGGGCAAGAACAACTAACATTCTCTATTCTGAAAAATTGCATTGAGTTTATGCTAGCTGTTAAGCATAGTGTGTGTGTGTTTATATAAATAAATATATATATACACACACACATATCTATACAATAAAAAAAAGGCCCAAATAGAAATGCAGATACAGGCTTTTTCACCTAGTTATTCAGCAAAACAAGCTTCTTGAGAAAAGTTGGTTAATTAGAATGAAATCTGTGACATGTACCAGTAGTTCGTAAANGGTTAATTAGAATGAAATCTGTGACATGTACCAGTAGTTCGTAAAGTGCGAGATTCGTGTAATCTGTGCACATGCTCTACGAAAAAAAATGAAAGCCCATTGGAAATTTTACCTGGATACAAAATACTGTACATTTACCACAAAAAGAAATTGCTAATTTCTGTAATAAAATAATTAGAGATTAATATTCTGAATAGCATCTTCTCAAGTTGAATGTTTGAGGTTTAGCTAGAGAGAAAACCAAACTCGACTCACTATCCTTCGATAACACTCCCTCTAAACAGATGGTATTCCTAGGCACGAGCTGCAGTCAGAATACTGCTCTTCGCAAGCTGAAGGACTTCAGCCACTCAGGAACATGAAATTTCCCAATCTGAATCAACAGCACATCAATGCAGATCCCTCAAATTCTTCTGCCTTGATTTTAAAATTGCCAATCTTCCCTTAAACTTAATCATCTTTGCGATGATATGAAAAATTTAAATATTTTCCCTTCTTGTTAAAATACCTTCAAGAAACATATGTAACAGAGAGCAAACAAAATCTATTTAAAGTTCTCATAACACAAACAAAAACCTGGTAAATAACAATTAACCACAGTCACATTAATTGAAAAAGTTTTACAGCTATCAATACGGATTAAATATTTTGTTTCTAATGTTTTTTTTTAAAATTAAATAATGTAATTTATATAGCAAATATGTTACTTATTACAGACTTATTTTCGCCTATTTATTCAGCAAAAATGAGCTTTTTTAGCAAAAAGTGCTTAAATCTGAATGAAATCTTTTCACAATTTCTTGAGCGCACATGAGAAAATTTTTGTTCAACTTGCTGTGGCCAAGTTAATGGCACCAGCTAGTGAAAAGGGCATGGCAGATGGACNAATGAGAAAATTTTTGTTCAACTTGCTGTGGCCAAGTTAATGGCACCAGCTAGTGAAAAGGGCATGGCAGATGGACTAACCTTGAACAGCTAAGATGTGTGCAGGGTATAGATAGTGTAACCACCAACATTTTCAACTGAATGATTATTAAAACTTACTACAAAATTCTCAAATAATTTTCTTTAGGACTTCAGTTTTATAAATTTCAACAAATACATATTTATGTTAGACGATGAAATCTTTTCAACCAAAATCAATACTTGTTTGAACTCTACTAATCACCAAGTGTTTATTTCCAAGTACATTTTAACGTATTGCATATTTTATGGATATAAAGAATTCCTATTTATGAAAATAACCAAAACATTTGTATACTTTCAAGTAACACATTTATTACTTAAAAAAAGAAAAATACAACAGACATTCTTTATTCCTGGCTTGTGTCAACATTTTCTGTCCTCAAGCCTTTGAACGATGGAACCGGCACATAGGTCACCAGGGTGTACAACTTGTTGGGAGAATCTTCGTCGTCATTTCGGCGCCGAGAAAGCCGCACGCGGATTCTAAAGGGCACGTTCCTGNCAACTTGTTGGGAGAATCTTCGTCGTCATTTCGGCGCCGAGAAAGCCGCACGCGGATTCTAAAGGGCACGTTCCTGTAAAAAATTGAAATGGCCAATCAACACTACAACTGTATACCCCAGCAAACCAATAAATATATTACAAACTAATCTGGTAAAGATGTTATGAACACAAGTCTATTTCATCGGAAATGTTAAAGAAGATATGAGATAGGTTTCACTGCATGTACCAAACTTTTCCCCACTAACTTTCTTCTCTATTAGTACACTGGTTGTGAAAACTTCAAATTGGCCTGCGAAATGTTAAGAAATTTTACTTAGGTACACCAAATGTTTATACTGTACACTTTTTATTTGTATTACACTTTAACCTGTACACTTTTATTAATTATACCAAAAAACCCAGTGTGCCTTTCATTTGCCATTAGACACAATGAGAATCAATCGGATGCCTNACATTGGCACACACACATCCTGTGATTCACATATTGTGAATTTAGGTTTAGTTTTGCGAAGTCTTCTTGCAGGTAATTATTAAGTTTAGTGACTTTTCTGAAGGAAACCTCCTAGATAAACAAAAGTAGCATTAATGGATTCTGCACAGTTCACCTTGTTAATATTCAGGAGGGTGTCATGTTAAAATAATTAAAACGTTTTAAATAAAATAGTTAAAAGTACGAGCAGTTCACAGCTTTGTTTATGTCGGACGCCATGATTTTTGGTGACATCATGATTCCTGCCGTCACCTTATTGGCTTGTGGGTATTGTTACGTCACGGTGACACGTCACATCTGATTTTAACGGAAATTTTTAAACAGCTAAGTGGCTGTCGTGTTGTTGCCGGGGTGAGTTGTGACGTCCCAATCAGATGGATTTAAAAACGGAGAAAGCAAGAACGAGTGCATCTGTGCGTTATATTCGCATATGAATGAGTGCTTCAGTGCGTAATATTCACCTATGTGGCATTTTAGTAGATCATGGTGTTTCATTGAGTGAGGTAAGGTTGAATTGGCAGAGGACCCGCCGCCTACCTAGGTGAGTTAATTGATATTCTTCCGGTGTGTTTTACGGTTCCTTTAATTCCTAAAATCCTAATTTCGTAGGTTAGTTTGAAACCCTAAAATCCTACGTTAGTTGAAAACCCTACAAAACCTAGGTTAGTGTAAAACCCTACAAAACCTAGGTTAGTGTAAAACCCTAAAAAACCTAGGTTAGTGTAAAACCCTACAATCCTAGGTTAGTTTACAAATATAAAATAGTGATTCACCCATCATGGGGTTAGATGGGCACATATTACGAAATTAGTCGGACATTAATGCCCCTAGTATATTCGTGTTCTGCATCATTAGTAGAGTGGAAGTATACCATTTTCCGGGGGGTTTTTTTTTTTTTACAGAAGTCACTATACTTGATAATTACCTTCTTGCATTTAATATGGTTAAGCGACTCAACTGACATATATTTCACATAAAGTTAACATGTTTTACCCCACATCTTTCCTAATCTTCACAGCCCTTCCCACTATCACATTCCATACTAATTACACAGAACACAAATTTACTAGGGGCATTAACATATGATTACAAACCACAAAAACAATAGTGGGGAGGGCTATGAAAATCACCCATAGAAAATATGAAAACACCTCAATTTAACAATTGTTAACCCACTTTCTTAATATGTGCCCATCTAACCTAACCCCACGAGAAGTGAAAAACTATTTTACATTTTTAATCTAACCTAGGATTGTAGGGTTTTAATCAAACCTATGATTGTAGAGTTTTAACTGTTGTAATCTAACCTAGGATTTTAAAGTAGGAGTAAAACATACTGGAAGAACGTGAATTTACTCACCTAGGTAGGCCAAAACAACGTTAATTAAACAACTCGCAAATGTCCAGGTAACACACGCCACATAGACGACTGTCATGCACAGAAGCACTTGTACTTGCACCCTCCCTTCTTAAATCGCAAGCCTTCGCAGTCGGACAAGGACGTCACAACTCACGCGTGCAGCAACACTCCACTCGCCACGAACCGCACTGTAATGTAACTAACCTACAGTAAAGTCTACAAATCCACAGCAAACAGGACTATACAACATGGCGTCCGATGTAAACAAAGAGGCCGAACTCCTCGTACATTATCCATTTTATTTTCGACGTTCTCCTTATTTTATACATACGCACTCCTAAATATGAAACAGGTAAGGTGTGCAAAAGCCATTTATATAACTTTTGTGGGTCTACTAGGTCTCCTTCAAAAATGGTGCTATTCTTTAAAATTACCCCTTAGCTGAAGTAGACATTCTAAAGCACTCCTCACAATAGCGCGACGTGATGCAATACAGCTAACAAGAAAAAAAATTCATGCTTCCTGCCATCTGCCGGGTGATATTTGACAACAGTAAATATAAAAAAGATTTTGGCAGTATTTTAAGAAGCTGTATGGTATCACAAAACATATCGGAGTACCAAACTGCTAGCTATCTCCATCAGGTTCCTATATTTTTGCATTTAATTGAGTATTCCAGACTAAAAATGTCTTACGAATAACTCATATTCTTCACCTCTTGAAACAGTTCTCAAAGTCATTATAAAGCAAAAGCCAGTTTTTAAAAAAATGTTCACAAATGCAAAATGTGCAGCAAAACAATAAATTTCGACATACTTTGAGCAATCCGGTTTCTCGTCCCCCTACTCCCTCAAGCAAACCTTGTTCAAAAACACGACAATAGTTACTTCTCTTCTGTATATTTTCTCAAACGTCAGCGCTATCGGCCTTGTCGCGAGCAATATCAANGCACGACAATAGTTACTTCTCTTCTGTATATTTTCTCAAACGTCAGCGCTATCGGCCTTGTAGCGAGGAATATCAATTACGACTGGCTGGTTCTGTGAGCGCCGCGTCGCTCTATTGGGATGTGGGTGTAAGGCACGTTCATGGCCTTGTGAATTTGGACAGCATCAAAGTTATGTCATAACCTTCATGGACTTTCTTTGGCACTATACGCAGGTTAATTTGGACACAGCCAGGGTTTAATTATGGTCAATATCACTGTGCCGTGCTTATGTCAATTCAGTCCAGACCCTTTACGTTTTCTGTAACAATAAATACTTTCAAATATGTATTTATCACTTACCTTACTCCTTTCGACCATACTTGCTTATTCAGTCGTATGTCTATCCTAACATCAGGAGTACCCATCCGCTTCAGAGCGAACTTGCGGATCTCTTTGATAGCTCGAGGTGCCCTCTTTTTAAATCCCACTCGGTGGAGCCTCTTGTGCAAGTTGATCGTATATTCCCGAGTAACCACTTCATTGATAGCAGATTTGTTTTTCTTCTCAAATTTTGGTTTCGCCATATCGCTAAAGTAAACACACGACACCACGTTACAGTAAATTTACAAAACAATAAAACATCTCACAAATCCAGGAAAATAAAAATAATGATTTCGCAAACTCCAAATAATCATAAAGGTATTTTTATTGGAACTACATATTATTATAGTGGTCTTAAATGTATGGATGAATTAAGATATAAAAACANCATAAAGGTATTTTTATTGGAACTACATATTATTATAGTGGTCTTAAATGTATGGATGAATTAAGATATAAAAACACAAATTTCTTACCTTTATGGTTAAGTTCACCTCTTCATGAAGACAGAAACTTCCATAGAGAGTACAACACATGCATGCTATTTAAGAGAGTATTTAACAACCAACAATTAAACTCGAAATATGTATAAAGAAAACATGAAACAAAGACGTCACCTCAACTATCAGAAAAGCATGGATAAAACTATTAAAATTTTGGAATCAAGAAAATATATAAATATAGACTAAATACGGGATAGATAGCTTACTCAACTTTTTTGCACGTACCCACTCCGCATTCCGTACACCCAACATTGACCTTACCCCCAAAGGTACAGAAGTGTCAAAGTCACATGGTTAACAATGATGAAAGTGTTTGTTTATTTCTTAATTTTTAAACAAGCACTATTATATGAATACATTCTTCTACCAATTTTAATTTAATCAAACTGCATTACAAATTTAGTTAGAAAACCAACACATAAATTTAGAAAATTTTGTTAACAAAACAGTTTTCTATCCATAATTTGGTTAATGCAGTAGAGAGCTCTGCAGTCGTCAGAAAGAAGTGATGTTTAAATATTTGAAGTTGTTTGCTGTAAATTGCTAATCTGCCTAAACATTTATGTCACTTGACAGAAATATTATTGGTGGTAAAAACAGTATATTATGCAATGTATCATCGCCTTCTGCAAATTTTNCATAAAGGTATTTTTATTGGAACTACATATTATTATAGTGGTCTTAAATGTATGGATGAATTAAGATATAAAAACATACAAATTTCTTACCTTTATGGTTAAGTTCACCTCTTCATGAAGACAGAAACTTCCATAGAGAGTACAACACATGCATGCTATTTAAGAGAGTATTTAACAACCAACAATTAAACTCGAAATATGTATAAAGAAAAGNAGAGAGTACAACACATGCATGCTATTTAAGAGAGTATTTAACAACCAACAATTAAACTCGAAATATGTATAAAGAAAAGATGAAACAAAGACGTCACCTCAACTATCAGAAAAGCATGGATAAAACTATTAAAATTTTGGAATCAAGAAAATATATAAATATAGACTAAATATGGGATCGATAGCTTACTCAACTTTTTTGCACGTACCCGACTCCGCATTCCGTACACCCAACATTGACCTTACCCCCAAAGGTACAGAAGTGTCAAAGTCACATGGTAAACAATGATGAAAGTGTTTGTTTATTTCTTAATTTTTAAACAAGCACTATTATATGAATAAATTCTTCTACCAATTTTAATTTAATTAAACTGCATTACAAATTGGTTAGAAAACCTACACATAAATTTAGAAACTTTTGTTAACAAATCAGTTTTCTATCCATAATTTGGTTAATGCAGTACAGAGCTCTGCAGTTTGCTGTAAATTGCTAATATGCCTAAACATTTATGATGTCACTTGACAGAAATATTATTGGTGGTAAAAACAGTATATTATGCAATGTATCATCGCCTTCTGCAAATTTTAAACTGTTATCGGTTGTTGAAGTGGAATGGCACCGAACGTAAGCGAGCAAAACGAGTGGTCAGTAAATACAGATACACATAAGTGTTGTAAAGACGACCTAGGATAACAATTACTGGAAGAAGTAGCATCACTACTAGAGAAAATTCGCTTGCTTCAAGAATAATTAAAATCTGGCCGTACGAGTATCAACACAATTTCTCCCATCCTGAACTTGAAACCAGAGAATGAACAGACCGGAGGAAGACTTCCAAAAAATTGTAAATTCAGTCGTGAATATACTATCACAACACAAAACAAGTACGAGATTCTACAAAACAAGGAGATAGAGGACACAAGTCATTCATCCTGGGCTACAGTGGCCAAACGAGGGCTACAAAAATGTTAAACATAAATAAGCATATTTTAAACACTCAGTGCTTTTTACCTCCAATCAATTTCAACCTTTACAACTAGAAAACAAAATTAATCTGCCACGATAATTGATAATTTCTTCATTGAGACATACAGACTTGAAACACATGCCATTATTAACCGGGCCCTTAATGACTTATCTGATCATGATGGTCATGTACTTAAATTTCCAAATGAAAATAGTGTCGACTCTTGATACCTTCAGAAGAAAGGGTGCGTAATAAACAACTCAACTCTTTGAAAAACATAAATATCTTAAAGGAAAGAAACTTGTTGTGATATATATAATAACACTAGTTAATTATAAATTAAACAATTTTTTAAAAATATTAATACTAAATTTTGATGCATGCTGCCCAGAAAAAGTGTTTATCAGAAAGCAAAACTCTAAAAATAATCATCGGTTAACAAAAGCCATAATTGCACCCTGTAAACGAAAAAGAGAACTTTATGTGTTATCAAGACATTCAGACATTCCAAAAGATATAGAATTGTATAAAAAAAATAATGTAAGATTCTGCCCAAGGTTACAACTGAAGCACAAAGCAAACACATTGCAAACAAAATTAATGATACAAGAAATAAAATAAAAACAAAATGTTATGCAGCCAAGGCATAATTATCACTTTCCAATTGTAGACAGGAACAATAAGAAAATACAACAATTAATAATCAACCAATTAAAAGTGAAGTAGACATGACTGAAGCTTTTGGTAAATACTTTATTAACGTTACTGAAAAAATGTTGCAACATGCCTATGCTAATTATTAGCCATTTATATTTAGTAAATATTGGTTTCCCAAAAATTTTTAAAGCCAACATCTAAGAAGGAAATTGAAATTATAATTAGGAGGCTTCAACCAAAGCATTCACTTGGGTATGATGGGATAAGTAACAAAGTATTAAAATATTGCGGCAAACAACTAAGTGAATCACTATGCTAAGCTATATTTGTAACACTGCATTTAGTACAGGTATGTTTCCTGATCGCTTTAAATATGCAATTGTTATTTTCTTGCCAATGAAAGGAGCAAAAATATAAATCACAAATTACAGGCCAATTTCGTTGTTAACTATTTTTTCTAAAATACTTGAAAAAATAATTCATAATAGACTACTACACCACAATAAACACATAATATTAACTCATTCACTGTCTGGCTTTCGAGAAAATGTTTCAACAAACGATGCATCATATAAACTTACAAATGCAATGTTGAATGCATTTAGTAATAAAAAGCACATTGTCGGAAAATCTTGTGATTTGACAAATGCTTTTGATTGTGTGGACAATGATATATTACTCAGAAAATTGGAGTATCATGGTATTCGTACCACACCATTAAATTTACAAAATCATACCTAATGGCACATAAGTAAAAAAGTTGTTAATATAAATCTGCTAAAATCACATCATCAAATTAAGGTTTTATAAAATTCGGTGTCTCGCAGGGCTCAGTTTTAGGGCCACTGTGGGTTTTAAAAATATTTATTAATGATCTACCACAATACATAAATAAAGATGCTTTAGTTATTTTTTTTTTGCAGACGATACCAATATATTAGTACAACATGAATCAATTGTAAAGTTACATATATTAGTTAAACAAATAATGGAAATTTTAAATGATTTGTTCACTACTAATAGACTAACACTAATTGTTGACAAGACAAACATAAACTGTTTCAGTANATCTACCACAATACATAAATAAAGATGCTTTAGTTATTTTTTTTTTGCAGACGATACCAATATATTAGTACAACATGGATCAATTGTAAAGTTACATATATTAGTTAAACAAATAATGGAAATTTTAAATGATTTGTTCACTACTAATAGACTAACACTAATTGTTGACAAGACAAACATAAACTGTTTCAGTACAAGAACCCTAAAACAAACTCAGCCAAATATATTAAACAACAAAAAAGTAATTAAACAAGTCACACGCACAAAATTCCTAGGATTACATATTGATGAAATATTAAACTGGAATCAACATGTTAAGAATCTTGTGCCAAAACTAAACTCTGCATGCTTTGCCATAAGATGAACGAACCGACTTGAAATTCTTGGAACGAGGAAAATGATTTACAATGCTTATTTTCATTCCATTATGAAATATAGTATAATGTAACAAGCAACCGTGACCCGAGGTCTATATGGGTCGCTCACCAACCACCTGGCATGCAAATCGCCGCGCATGTCGGGCAAACTGTCATATGAATGATGGCCTGGGCGGGGTGGGTTAGCTGCCCCTAACCCAGACCCAAATTTTGATTACTGCTTGGAAAGACGAGGGCCCTCACATACTTCCCCCGCACTGAGGGGCTTGCCCCAGTGATGACAAATCGGTGGCATTACTATACTATATTAATAAATCAGAGTAAAAGAAAGTGGGGCGCGCGTGGGTAGTTTTTAAGCAGTTATGATGTTGTTACACGCCACATATTTCCAACTCGAACATAGCAAAATTATTACTTTGCAATAGTCGTTGGTGAGTTGTCAAGCAGGTTTCCTGAATTACTTTTATTTCAAGCCTCAACATATTCGCTGTAACATTCAAAATATGATCAAAAATGCAATTACCGTCTCGCAAATGTTAACCCAAATTCGCTGTCTCAGATAAATTAAAAAAGTGTGAGAAAATAGTTACATAATTTTTTGCAAGGTTCTATAACTTTACTTTTGTAACGTACGAATTTTTAGACATATATTAGACTATACATATGTTAAAAAAATGGTATCATTACAGTACATTGGTAAGTTGATTAACTGACAGTGTATCGATAAAAAATACAGCCTCCACTTCATGCACCGGCTAATGGCGAAAGGATACGCCTACGAAAAGTAAATATTTGGCGCTACTTTCGTCGAATTAAAAAATCTTGCCATGTTACACGAGACAGAGAATACGAGTGAGGCTTGTGGTGCTCCTGCTTGTATAGAATGTGACTGTGATTTCCATATACTAAAGATGAGGTAGACTGATCTCGCTATATGTGCACAACCAGTCTGCGTGTCCCAATATTGACCTACTTTTCTGCCAACACGACTAGCAAAAATGTGGTACATTAGATTTAATGTTAGAATACTGTTTAGTAAATAAGTGCTTTGTGATGTTTTTATACTTCCTCTAAACAATTTTTAATGCAGTTTGATTAAATTGAAATTGGTAAAAGTATTTTATCAATACAAAAATGCTTGTCATTTAAAAATTAAGATATAAAGAAACACTTTGACGTGGAGTCAGGGTTGGAGAATAGTAGAGACGTCGTGGTTGCACAAGTACTCATGCAAAGTTCTGGCAGGAAACACTCACCAGAGACGTCTCGTTGTTTGCTCTGCTGAGGTGGGTCGTGGCCGAATCACCCAGGTGGTTAGGCTGTTCTCCCGATCCTCTAAGTCTCATTTGAAGATGTTTTAATTACGGTGCATTAGGCTGCTAGCCGTGGGCAGTCGCAGTTGGCCCAGTATCATCGTGGGTGCCTGTAGTGAGGTGTCACTTATGTTGGTATGAATTAACTAAATGCAGAGTTGTAAGGCCACTCCACAAGTCAATTAAACACTGATGAAAGTACATGTTACACTGAAAAACCTGGAAATGTCTGATTGGTGGGTCCAGCTCCCGATATGCCTTTATGTGGCGAGACTTGTAATAAAAAACGCTTGACTTGGGATCGAAGTCATTTATTGATGTTGTGACTAGTACATACCATTGTGACGATGCTCACATAGTCGTTAAGCAGACCCGACGCACTAAGCCTGTCGGGGGCTAACGCGGGAAACTGAACTTGTGCTCTCCAGATTATAATTGCGTAGTTAAGCTCTAGGGGCCTTGAGTCTACAGGAGGTGTAGATGTGGTTCTACCGAGAGATGAAGTTTCGTTATAATTTAAATGTTCTAGTTGAACATTATGCAAACTATTGACTATGATGGCAGACAGAGAGAAGTTGTTGAAGTGCTCGAGAGTCACGGACCATGCGGCCTACTCTGATGAATGCCCGCTTCAGACTAAAACGTATCCGACGTCTTTCTGGCCACTTGCCGTAAATATGCTGGCAGTCGGAATCGTATGAGCGTAAAAGAAACTGAGAATAGGGTTAAGCCCTTACTTGATATAGTGACTCATTGAGAAAATTCCCTTATCTGAATAGTGATTGGACATTGGCCTTAATGAAAACTCCTGTTCTAAAACCTTCACATAATACTTCAATATTCATAACAACACACTTTTTTTGTTGTTAGTTCAATGTGCACATTGTTCCGAAAACGTGAATGTGAGTCTGTAAACCTCGTGACTGCTAAAAATAAAACTTATATACTTATACACTTACTACACATAAAGAAATTACATAAAACTGAATTTCCCCCAGTCAGGTAATGCCTGTGGGGGCTGAACTTAGGTTGACATGGGTGAAGCCCATGCCCCAAGTAGGAAGTCGTTGCACTTCACTGTTGATAGAATTACTTTAAAACACATTTTACATTCGTTGTGTACACTTTGAGGTCACTAACATTCGGTACACTGGATGTTGTGTAATGGCGTTGGTTGTTCGTACGCACCCTAATGAGGGGCGCTACGAAACCTGGTGTCGCCTTCACGCGTGCTACGTCCTGAAGGCGCAGCACTGAGTCTGAGCATGCATGCCTGTCAGTTTGGATCCGAACCATTAGGTTGTTCTGGTGTCGCCCACGTTGTCTGATCAAAGTGGGACTGTCAGCTGACTCGCGTGGTGTTGGGCGAAGCAGGCGTTTTTCCAAACACCGTCGAGATACTTTTGTTGATGGCCACGCCCGATGTTCTTGTCATCGATATGATGCTCGGCCGGGGTTGATGTTGCACTGCGGCACAGCGAACAGTCGCGGAGACCTGTGAGTTTGGTCTGTCAAATTTCATAGTTGTTGACCATGTGACTTTGACAGTTGTGTTGTTTTGGGGAAAGTATATGTCCGGTACATGCGCAGAAGACGAATGAAGCCCCTAGCACAATAGGCAGTGGTGTTGGTGGTTGGTATGTGACGTATTCAATGGCACAATAGACGATTGGTGCATTGGTGTAAAATGTTTCGCGATCGAGCTTCCAGGTAGCAGTAAAGCTCTAAAAGTGTCGTATTGTTTTCATTTGGAGAGATTTTGATTGTCGGAAATCAACAGTACTGAGGTAAGCGATAATTGAAAATTTTATGCGACAGAAAGATACCGCATTGTACCAAAATGCATCTTTACCCTCCTCCATTTCAACCTTTTCATATAATTTTGCCGTCACATGCCCAAACTACAAAACACTTTCAGATTGGTCGGTAGTTGGTAAACTACAACGCACTCTCTGATTAGTCGGTTAGTGTTAAAAAATTCAAAATTTTTAACTTTCTACATGACCAACCGCCAACACTAACACTAAGCACCGACCGCGAGTTGAAATTATTTTCGTACCTACTACCTACACTAACCACCAACTGCTAACCGCCTATTGTTTAATATCACATATGTCGCGTTGTACTTAAACTGCTACCAACACCAATCACCAACACCAACGCCTATTTTGCCTCGGGGTTAATCGTTCTACCTCATATTTAGTTAATTATTGCGGTTACTGAGATACGGGTGTAACAAGTGCGCTTGGCAGTCATGTATGCCGCGGACCGTTTATTCGTCTTCTGCGCATGTACCCATCATTGACCTACCCACCGTGATTTGTAAACATTGGCTGAAAACCTCAAATCATATTGTTTATGACTCCAATTTGTATGACGAAATATGTCTCCAGTGTCTCGAACAAACCCTTTTTTAATTTCACTAAAGAATGGAAGTAGCTACAAGGTCGGACTATCCGAACGAATGTTTTGCACAGAATTTAATAGTGTATTCAAATAATTGAACGTATTGATTTATAAAGATATTTCTGTTTATACTAGCATTTTTTTCGGTTAGCTGCCTTGCTCATGAATTCATATATAATTTTTATTTTGTTGTTTTAGATTTTGTTTAAGACGTATGTTGTATTCAAAATTTGAAATGACGAAAAATCATCCGACTCGAGACTCGTCTGTCATTGGCTCCTGAAAATAGGCACGAACGAATTGGATTGGCTGTTGAGCATCGTCTGATGCTCACGCCAGTAGCCTAAAAATGGCTGGAACTGGAGAATGGGGCGCACATGACAAGGCCAACGATTTTAACAGTGATAAACTATTTGGCTCTACTGATGCTTTCAATATCAATGAGTTAAGTGAAATTGATGGTATGTATTTGGTACACATAAAGTGTTTTCATTTGCTTGTGTACACTCCTTACTAATTGATTGTATAGGTTATTGTTTACATACAGATCAAAGTGTCAAATGTGGTTTTTAGTTTCATTGAATTATTTTGAATATATTTTCAGGTAGTATCTACACAGAGCTATTATGACATTGGTTTAATGAAATTCATTAGTAGTAGAAGACTCACCACACCATGTTACTATCTGGTGTGGTGAAATACGGACTATTAGACTGCTGCAGTGTAGCATAACATAATGAACCATTTTATTTTACCATCTTCAGATAGTCCTTTATAGAACCACACAGTAATACAAAGAGGATCATACCTTTATTTCCTAAGAGCTCACATACAGAATTGCGTATATTCCAACAGCATGCAAATGCTGGAAAGAAATTTACGCATTAAGCATGTATGTCACAATAAAATTTTCCTTACAATCTCGGGAGTAAGCTACCATGAGACCTGCTACCTGAGCCTGCATGCAAGCAGTTATGGAGAGTTTCCTTGGAATAACTTGTCAAACAATACTTATTGCTACACAGGTAAATACGAGTGCCTTTTTTATGATTTTACTTCAGCAACTGTGGTTCAGGAATAATCGTCACTCACGATTTCGGCATTATGCGTTTTTGCAGAGCGTAATCGTTTTGTTATAACTGGAAATTTTCTTTTAAATAAACATGATTGTTTACCATAATTATTGCATAGTGCTGTTTTAGAATGAGTAAACATTTCNCTACACAGGTAAATACGAGTGCCTTTTTTATGATTTTACTTCAGCAACTGTGGTTCAGGAATAATCGTCACTCACGACTTCGGCATTATGCGTTTTTGCAGAGCGTAATCGTTTTGTTATAACTGGAAATTTTCTTTTAAATAAACATGATTGTTTACCATAATTATTGCATAGTGCTGTTTTAGAATGAGTAAACATTTCCATGGTTTTTATTTACTATTTATTCATGCTTAAAAGTCTGTCTCCTCCACTGTCTCTCTCTCTGATTGTCTATAATTTCAACCTTGTAAGAAACCTTCCATCGAAAATAGCACACAACCAATTACGAAAACGGCCAGCAGTCTGCAGAATCTTCCATAGAACCATCCATACAAGCGACCATGCAGGCTTGTATGGAATTATCCAAGGAATCTTCCATTGTGGGATACACACTTTAGTGTAGTAGCAAAGAAAAATCAAAATGTGGTTTCTGATGACAGGTAGAGAGCAGTACAAAAATTTGCTGTAAAAAAAAATAAAGTTTCAAATGCACTTAAATAATTTGTACATAGTTCCTTGGGACAACGAAAGTATGTATCGAGAATTTTTATGTGTTTTAGGTAGTTTTTATATGATAACATTCAGATTCCTGCTTGTGGAGTCAGTGTTAGTTTAAATTGAAAATGTGTAGGGAGGGATCTACATAGTGCTGCCCACTTTAACAGGAAATTTTGGGAAGGGAGAGAGGGGGGTACAACTTGAAATAGTTTGTGGCATGGTTTTTCTTACTATTGAGGGAAGGGTTTTGAATGAGATGGTGCAGTGGTAACCCACTTGACACTCTCATTCTGGAATATCTTGGGCCCTATTCCCAGTCTCACTGTACTGGTAAAGGTGTCGCAGACGCCCTACAGTGTGCTTTGAGGTGTCTGGTCAGTGCCATGCTTTAGTAACCAAAAAGCAAATGTGCCGCTAGATGTCACCCAGGTCTTGCTCACTAGCCTAGGAGGAGCATTGGACTATTTGAGAACGCTGGCCGTTGGGACCCAAAGCCCGAGTATAAGTGTGAAGTTCCGTTGGCAGTGATAATACACATGCTAGTGTAAAGCCCACAAGTTCCATGGAAACGTAAATAGGAGCATAGGAAAATCAGTAGGCTCCACCAGAATGTTTTCTCTGGCGACCTCCATTGAGGTTGGATTTGTGCTGGCAGTGGTTGAAACTCCGCATTAATGTGTCAATACTACAGGATGTCCATTCACTGGGGAATGTTGGGGAATTTTCACCTTGGTCAGAGGAATGTAAATAATTGCTACTTTGCAAAAGTTATTAGTAGTATGAATACAGGATTATGTAATTATAAACATATACATTTTAAAATTTTAAGTTTGTTAATTGACAATGGTACATTTTTTCCTAGTGACAAAAGGCCTATTTGTATAAAATAAAGTTGGTGTGTTTGTAATGGACACGTGCAAAGTCAGTAGCAGGTATCGCAAGAAATATTGATGGACTGAACAAATTGTTGACCCTGCTTGCTCGTTCTGTTGCAGTGTAATTTAATTCAACTTCACTGATAGCATATTTGTTCTGTTAGCAGTGGAAACATATGGTATTGGAAGGTTTCTGTCCTGAAAATAGTAAGATTCTACCTGAAAGAAAGGGAAAAGTCAAGGAATTCCAAAATGTAATTTCAGTGGACATCCTGATACAATGAGTGGCGACACATCCAGTAATGCTCTGAACGGTCGGTACAGTAGAGGCGAGGGTAGTACCTTGGCTGGGCAACAGGTAGATCTGACTGTTAGGGTCTCTGTGACAATGTTCGGGGCCACCAAAAGTGCACAACTGCTCTATACGTGGGTTTTATGTCTGTCCAACTGTTGTGTTGGCTGGAAGTGCCTATACTAACTGAAAGTATCACAGGTTCTCCAATAGAAGCAGTAGGAAATGGCTTAAGAATAAGTTTGTTACGGTTTTATGTCTTCTTAACGAGGTCATTACAAACAGAACACCGACTCAAAAAACATTGGGTAGGAAACTGACAGTCTGTATTAAAGAACAATTCCAGTTTGCTTTGCTTGTAGCGGTTTTAGGACGGCTAGATGATTATATACCGCTGTCTTGCACACAGGGAGCCATTCGACTCCCAAGCCAGTTCATGTGAATCTTGTTTGTTGGAATTTACCTTATGTAGTTCATGATAATTGTGTAGTGTACCAGTAGTGACCATTAAAAATTACTTGGGAAAATTTTCCCAATAGATGCTTTTAGCCCTGTGGAGTTATTTTTGCTTGGGGACATGTTTTTCAGCTTACACAGTAAGAAACTGTGTAGTACACTCGGGTGATGTTCCTGAAAATTGGTAGGAAATAAATTAAAAATGGTCTTTTAAAACTATATAGAAACTGTAGATTTAGTTACACACATACACTTTTGTATATGTGATCAACATCCAAAATACTGCTACAGTGGGATTTTGGTAATTGTTAAAAATTGCCGCTTTACAAAAAAAGAAGACTTTTTTTTTTTAATTGTATGCATTGACATTACTAATTATGCTGAATATGAATTTCATGGAGCACCACAATATTCTCAGTACATACTACAAAATGCGATGGTGCGGAGGACTAATACACATTTTGATTGGCTGCTGGCTATTATTGTATGGTAGGAGTGTCGAGCATCGTTCGAAAGATAGAATTCAGCAAACTTAACCTACTACCATAGTTTCCAGCAGGTGGTGGTGTTGCAGAGAGAGGAGCAGCCAATCAGAACTCGCCAGCCACCTGTGCTACTTCCAACACTATCATTGCTGTCAGAGAATGATAAAAAACATGTTTATTTTATTATTTCAGTTGTGCTGCAGCAAATGTGTGTAGATGTTACGTGAATAATGCATTGAGTTTATATACTGTATTCAAAAGCGTGTAATTTTGTTTCCAGATTTCATAAGGGAGTCTGAGTTCTTCACTAAGTTTGGGAACCTGCTCACTGATGAAGAAATTCTTTCACAACTTGATGAAAAACCTATGGAAGTGAAAGAGGATTACACGTATGAATTTCCAAATGAAATGCATTCGCTTGATTGTGAGATGCCCTTAGATTCTGGGCAGCTCACAAAGAATTTGAGCCTCGACAAGCAGTCTTCGGATGTTTTCTTTCCTGCGACAAATAATTTGGCGCAGCCTCAGAAAGTAGTGGGGCTGCTTCCTGCCCAGGGCAACGTGCAGTCGATGCCCACCGTGTTGCAGACGTCTCCTCTCGTCGCGACGCCCGTGAGCACCAAGGGAATTGCGCCTCTTCAAGTTGGTCAACCAAATGCCCTTTCCTCCGTAACACCACTGGCACAAAGCTCACCCACGTTTCTTATTTGCCCGAGTGGTATAACTGCAAAGCACCAGAGGAAAATGTTGCAGCAGAAGTTTGAAGTTGATGATCAGCCGGTGGGTAATCAGCGTGTTCAGCTGCAGCTACAGCCGAGAGTCGCACAGCAGAGGCCCGTAATTGCTGCCAAAGATCCTGAACTTCGTGGCAAGGAGAATGTGCAACAGGTAATAGACCTTTTTTGCTGGTGTGTTACAAACTTTGATATCTTTGGCTGAATTGTGGAAATCGTGTCGCATGATGCCACTGGTCTGCAGGTTTTCTCAAGGATCACATCTCACGTTCTATCTCTATTTCCCACCTTTACCCCCTCCCCTCACCCTGTATTCCCCCTATCCCCTCTCTTCCCTGCTCCCCCTCTCCCCTGCTCCCCTCTCTTCC
>NQII01000322.1:35850-50669 GCA_002778355.1 Clitarchus hookeri | reverse complement strand
CCCCTCTTTGTACCCTCACCCTTCTTCCCCCCTTTCTCCTCCCTCTCTCACCCTCTATCTCCCCCTCTCTCCCTCCCCTCATCATCTTCTCTCTTGGTCTTTCCCCCTCCCTCCCTCCTCTCCCTTTCCCCCTAAACTTTCATCATACAAGCCTGCTCCATCTTAACTGTGTTTCAACCTCATTGGCTCTAAAGACAGTATACAGATTTTTTTATTCAATTTACTGTTACAGCTAGATATGAGTTCATATTTAGGCTCTCCCATTTATTATAGAACTAGCTTTACCCGTGGCTCTGCTCGCGTGGTTATAGTATCAGACTTGTAGGGAGAAATAACTGGCATTTGTCAAGAAATTCAGCGAAGTCATTAATATGGCCTGCGATAAATGCTGGCTTGAAAAGAAGCCCAGCCACCAATGTCCATTCAAGACCGAAAAGAAAGCTTGGGTGGTGCAGAGTTCATTATGGTACGAATTTCTGGATTATCGCATGAAATATCTAAGTTATAATGCACTGTAAAATACTTTTGGTATGCAAAATATGGAACACATGACTTTGTGCCATAATTGTGGTGCATATTATGGTGCAGACATAAATTTTTTTCCTGGGGGATGAGATTTTTTTGGGATAAAAAGTAGCCTATGTCACTTCCTGGCCCTCCAACTATCTCTGTGCAAAAAATCACGTCAATCTGTTGCGACGTGAAAGAAGGCACAAACAAACACACTTTCACATTTATAATATTAGTACAATTTTTAGCTGACTGTTACAGCTGTTCACGCAGCTGTCTCATTTATTCTAGATTTTTAGGTTTGCCACTTTTAAAAAGTAATTAAAATAATTTCACTACGTATTAATTTTTTTTAAAAGAAGTTTGAGGCAAATATTTAGACTATTAATTAACATCTATTATATTACAGATGAAACATTAACCATGAAATCTGAGCTTGACTGAGAGTCCTGCAGTGCGCTGTGAACAAAATTGAGAACCACTGGTGTTAACTGTAGATGTGAGGCATTGGTTGTTTTTTGTTTCCCCTCGCAGATTTTTGTGAAAACTCAGCTGGTGAAGTCTGACGCTCAGGTGACCCCTCCAACTGTCGTGTACACGAGTGCACCAGTGGCCAGGGTCTCTCAGTCGCAAACCGTCGGCAAGGTCACGCAGCAGCCCTCCATCCACACTCTGGTCAACACCGCACACGGGACAATACTGACCACAGGTAGGCTTGATGTGTGGGACTGTCGACCTTTCAATCTCTGCCAGATGTAGTGTAGTTAAAAGGATGTTCGGTATAAAGTAGTTTTTGGTGGTAATGGACGAGTTTGATATTTACAGCTTTCAGTCAAGTAGAGTGCAGTATAAAATTTTAGATTTAAAATAGTTTGTACAATAAATGTATTTATGTGGGTATAACATCCAGTCCGACCCTTATAACTTAATCCTCTTCTTATAGTAAAAGTTTTTCCAATGGGACTAGTTTAAACCCATAAAGAATTCTTTGCATAGCTAAGTTGGCCTTAAGGGCTGGTTACTGTGGATTCGCCCTGGCTCTTGTGGAGCCGGTGTAGAGAGTTGGGTGGCGGCAAGCTATGCAGGCGTCTGAGATGGCGAGGTTGGCAGTTGGGCAGTTGATGCTGGCTTACCACTTGCAGGCCGGCACTGAGGATGTCTGTTGGCTGGTTGCTGTAGGCGACTTTCAGGGCCCTGTCCGGGAGTGGCTGGGGCTACTGGGCTCCGGGTGATGGCGGCGGGCAGCGGTGAACAATGGACAGTGCTGGCAAGGCCCAGGCCCACAGGCAGTCTGAGCCGAAGGTGGACGACGACTGGATGAGTTGTCCTGCCGATCTTCCAGGGTGGCTCAAATAATTGGCTAGGGGTGACTGAGGAGTGAGGCCCCTGCATTCAGTAGACAGCTTGTGCAGGCCCCTGCAGTCAGCAGGCAGCTTGTGTCTGTTCCCGAGCTGAGGAAAGGCCGAAGGCCGTCTGGGATGGGCCACTTTGCAATTGGTTGGCTGTAGGAGCTGTAGTTGTCTTCTTATCGGCCCACTTAGTCCCTCCTCGCCGGGTGAACGGCATGGGGTAGGTTCTACGGGTCATTGCAGCAAGCAAAGGGCAGGTGACAGAATTCCCTTGCTGGAGTACCCAGTTGCAATGTCATGCTGCGTCAGTCCTAGCGCTCCAACCGACGAATCTCGCACTGTGGGTTAGCTGACTTGGGGTAGCGCTAAAGTTTCGTCTTAAGCCACTTAGAGGTTACCGAGTCACACCTCGTCAGGCCTAGCACTCCAATCGGTGAATTTCATGCTGTGAATGGATTGAGTTAGCTGACTCGGGTGGTCCAGTCGCTTCCTCGTTGAGTGTACCCAATAGGGGGTTCTACCGTACATGTGCGCCAAGGGTCTTTGCTCACTGGGCCCACAGCATGGGTGGCCAGCAATTTGTGTGGTGTTATACGACATACGTACTGCCTAGTTAAGGGAACTTGCTGTCCTACTCTATTGTCGGAAACTGTTTGGCAAGACAGGGCCACTTGCCTTTCTCTTGGGGGCAGCATTTACAAGGTAGTTAAGAGATACAATCACCCTTGGAATCAGAACTCGGTGCGTAGACTTGAGAGTATTTATTGTAAGTAGAATAAACACTGTGACCCTTACAAACTCCTGGGCTATGGTGATTGCCAAGCAACCGGCAGAAGTTACGTTAATAACAGGTGAAGGGGACCTGTTAGGCAAAGAGCAAGTCTAGAGCAACTAATAAAGAAGTAGTGAGAACGACTCTAACCCTACTGTTGTCCAGTGTAGTCCTGAAGGGACGGGGTAAGCACTCCCTAGTGTTAGGTGTATCGGGGGTTGAAGCAAGCTTCGCTGGTTGAAAATCTTCTTGAGGCAGAGAGCCATAGCACGGGAGTGGTAGGGCAAGCTGCTGAGTTGCCATGTCAGAGGAAGCCAATGCGATAACTCAATGTCAACTGGCGTTCTGGGGCCTCGTCCGTCCCGAATACTGAGTGTAGCCTTCTTCCTTCAACTATTTGGCCATCTTCGGGCGGGCAGGCTCTTTTCTATGTGGGTGACGTCATCCCGTACTGTGCTCTCTTAGCGAGAGATGGAAGCAGGGTAGTTCTGTGATTGCGGGTGGTATCTGACGCTCACTTAGGGGTAGGCCTGCTTTGTTTGGCTGGCCAGGCAAGGGTGCATGATTGTTGCACGTATTTAGTGTCACTGGTAATGGCGTATAACAATCATCTTCTGGGTGCAGTTGTCCCGGATTCGGTCCTCTGCGTGGGTGCTGTGGCTTCCCATGGGCTGAGTTGAAATTGGAAACTGAAAAAAGATATATTGCCAGTTATGTGTCATGCATTACATGGAGTGTTTTTTTGTGAAGGTAGATGGGTGTAACCCGAGTATTTTCATAGATTGAATATCTCGGTAACACCAAACATTATCCAGAGAATCGTAGCGTAATTTCAAGCCTTTTCCGATATTTTTAAAAATTCCATTTTTAAACTGTTTTTAATGGCAGACATCTTTCTTAGAAGTTGGGTGAGGCTATAAGTTGCAATGCATATTTCTACCCCATTTTCCACAAGAAATCACCTCCCAAAATATTTTGGGTGAATTTCCAAACAGTCTGTATTTTGTTTTGTGCGCTATCACTGTGTGTTCTTTTTGAACCAGCTCGCTCTCTTTCAAATTACCTCTTCCCTCTTTATTTCCTTTTCAATTAAACACCCACAATGATTCTTCCAGTTATAGGGATGAAGCTACTCCCTTAATGTCCTTCAGTCTGAAAATTATGGCAGCATTCCTTCTTGTACTGGGGACGGGAGTATGGTGTTAATCCTGCCTTGCTGGTCACCACCGTGGAGGAATGTGTGAACCCTTGCTGACCCTATCGGCGGAGCACTTGGTCGCTGGCGATAATCCTGCCCCCCGAGTGTTCCTTTGTACAGTACGGGTCTACCTTAGGGATGCAACTCACGAACCTTCCCACAATGACTTACATACTTGTGGTAACCCCACCCTACCTGATAACATTAGGAGCTTAGGAGACTGCACTGAGAGAGAGAGAGAGATAGTGTATGGGGGGGGGGGGTTATTGTTCTCTGGCAGGCAGCCCAGAATCCCCACCACTTCCTCTCGGTCTATTGCTGACCTGTCACGCCTGTACCTGCGTGGAACACCTGCTCTACCCAACTGTCACCCATACGTTGCACCACCAGGCCGGGTGGCAGAAGACAGCCAACCAAAGCACCCGCTTCCCTGCTCTCTAGGAGAGAAACAGTTTAAGATGTCCCCAACTGAATAAATTTCAGATGTGGCGTCAATCTAAAAGACTGGACTAGGGGGTGTGGATTCAGATAGTGACAGCTAAACTGTTACGTGGAGGAGAGTCAAACAGGTGATACTTATGTTGCCCCACCCAAAATAGGATTTGGAATTAGATCACATAGCTGTTAGCCAAGCAGAGTGGATGGAGCCCATTGGGAAAGCAAGCAGAGCATGTAATTTCGTTTATCACGTAACACAGCTTGTAGAATTAATTACCTCTGCATTTAATGCAGATTTTCACACTCCAATCTGTAAATATGGTAAATTTTGCATGTGCAGCCTATTTTTCATACTTTTTAAATATTTTTCTACATGGAGTTTTAAAAAATGCTGTTATCTTTTGTGAGCCAAAAATGTTTTGCGCTACACAGTGTAAACTTGGGTTTGTTTTGCTTACAGGTATACCTTTGGTGTTGGACACAGACAAATTACCAATTAATAGGCTCACGCTGCCTCACGTACCAAAGGTAAGGGAAGGGAAGCGCAGCGCACATAACGCCATTGAAAGGAGATACAGAACAAGCATCAATGACAAGATTATAGAGCTGAAGGATATGATTGTTGGGACAGAAGCCAAGGTACTACTCTCCATTTTATCTGTTGTAATGGTTTAGTAAAAAGTGTGTGTTTAAGTGTTACTAGCTTTACTTTTTATTTGCATAAATATTGTACTAGTTTCTTTTGTGAGTGTGTTTACTTAGAGTAAATGGATCTTTTTTTTTTTTTTTTGCAGTTGAACAAATCTGCTGTGTTGCGCAAAGCCATTGACTACATCAGGTTTCTGCAAAACACCAATGCGAAGCTCCAGCAGGAGAACATAGCCTTGAAAATGGCTTCCAAGGACCATAGCTTGAAAGAACTCTTGGTTGGGCAGCAACAACATATGTGTGATGAGAAGTTGTTGCGGGAGGCTGCAGGTCCAATTACTCCTCCTCGCTCAGACATGTCGTCGTCGTCCTACTCTCCGTCTCACTCGGACAGCTCACTTCCACCATCACCGAGCGACTCGTTTAAAGCGGAGGTGAGCCATTTGCCGAGACTCAGGTTGTCTTGACAGTTATGGTTCCAGTCAAAGAAAGTGTCCTCAGTAGCTGGTTAAAACACACTCAGTGCTAATACTGTAATGCAGTCAGCGCTTCAAAATTATGATCTTTCACAGTTCCCAGGAATAAGGTTGTTACTTTGGAGTCATTATTGAAATTTGGACCAATTCTGACCCACCCCCAACCCCTATTATCAAAAATTGAATGAAAAAAATTTACTTAAGCCATTTTTTTACTGCTTTAGCAGCAAAAACACGTTAAATTTGTAAAATACAGGCAAATGGTTCTTATGAATTATTTGTTAAGTCTACGTACTTGTAAGGTCAAATCTAAGATTGAGTTACATACAAAAAACTCAAATTATACCCTAAACACACACATTGCTCCTCCTCTTTACACCAAACAAATCCTAAACACAGCAAGCCAAGCGATTTTGTTTGCCGAGTGCATATTCCATTTTCACTGTCTTCTTGCTATAAAATGAGTTGATTTGTTGTTTGAACATTTACTTATCATCACTGGTCCATTACCTGGTCCTTCGCGGACTTTATACACACTCGACATAAGGATGGTAGAAAGGTCCTAATGCAGTTGACATTTAGTGTGGCTCCCTTCACTGTCACACTGAATGAGCCATGCACACAGCGGGAACCAAACTACCTTGCCAAGGTGACACAAGGCGGCTGGCATGCCCTCCTGATCGGTATTGCTGTTTGGCACAATGTTGCCAATTTAGTGGATTTTCTGCAATTTTTTTGCAGAATGCTGTTTACTGGAGGAATATTACTTTTCACAGGTAGTGAAATTTTTACCCGAGTTTTAGAAAAGCTACAGGATAAAATAGCGTTAGTGTTTCAGTACTGGGCTCTTTTCTTGATCACCAAAGTTTGTCTTCCCTACTTTACAATGTTCAGAATTGTCTCTCTTTTTACGCTCATACACACACAACAAAGACTATTCATAAAGGAAGGGAGAGTGGGAACTATAATTATAATTTTTAAATACAAATCGTGTAGGTTTTTTTTTTCTCTTTATTTTTTTTTTTTCAAGTGTCTGAAACCAGTAATGTATGGTTGGCAGTAGCTTAAAATTGAAATGTACTCAAAAAGTTTGTGAACATAAAACTTTTGGCCAAATAATATGTGGTTCAAAGTGAAGTGCACCTCAAATGCATTACAACTAAACTCAGTCAAACTTTTGTCCATTTCTATATTTTTTGTGATTATAATAGAAAACTTGTCTATTTTTAAAAATGAAGATTTTGATAGGTTACTTGTATTGTCATGACATTTTTGACCATTGTTTGTAACTTATTTTCCTGAAAACTATAGTAAAATATTCTGCATTGAGCAACATGTTATGTTGGCAGATCAAGGAGGAGGATGAAGATGGTGTCCTCAGCGCCACTCGGGGCATGCTCGACCATTCCCGCATGGCTCTCTGCATGTTCATGTTTGCCGTCCTGGCCTTCAACCCATTTGGGAAGATACTGGACAAGTTCTCCGATTTCAGAGGGGACTACCCAGAGTCTGTGACGGGAGGCAGAACTATATTAACTGTCGATGGTGAGCTGGAGCCAACGTCTCGTCATTATTTGTAAAGTTTCTGTGTGTTTATTGTATTGTTAAACCACATGTTTTAGACGTCTCTGAACTCACGTCCATTTTGTTTTTCCCAAATTACATTTTAACTGTTTAAATTTTTATATATACATTTTCCCCCATTTTGCATCATTTTTTATGGTCTATGTAGGAAGTATAGTAAAGGGTTTCCACTATTTGTGATGTACTTTGTCTGTACATTCATGACCACCTATGTTCAGCCAAGTTATAAGCAAGGGAACTGGAACCACATATCAAATGAGTGAATGTGGTAATCCAATATCATGGTATTGTCACTTATTATTTTTGTTGTGAAGGTTTTCCAGTTTGGCGTAGTGGGAGTGATTCTGTATTCACCAATGTGGCAGGTTTGGCAATAGGTTTCTCAGGTACTGTCTTGCACAAGAAAAATTACTCCAGTTCATTGTTTTGTGTTTCTTCTTCCTTAGATATGATACTAAGGGTGAGATGGAAACTTGTAAATGTAGCAAAACTGAAAGTGTCAAATTATTTAATTTCACAATTGCAACAAACAAGGACGTGGGAGGTTGATCCTTGTCTTTGTTAACCAAGGGGTCATTGGTCAGTGTGCTTATTAGTGATAGGTTAAGACTCGAAAAATCGACTTGTCATTATATTCAAAAATTTTTCCAACAGGCATCCAGCTATTAAACATGCAAGTTGAGTCGTGTTTTTAGATTATATAAAAAAAATTGCACCGAACTAACTATTACTTTTTGTCTACTGAATCATTAATTAGTCATTTTTAAATCTCTCGAGTTGCGTTAGAATGATAACTTGGCTAGATGCATTGACACTCAGTTGTTTGTGATCAGCTGCGATAAAACCAGGTGATGCGTGACTTGCTGCTTCCTGTGTGCTGCCACACCGGTCAAGGTCGACAGGTAGTCTCGGCACGACGCAAATACATAATACCAATAAAACGTATTTTAACATGAAAAGCCTCTTCATCTCGTGGCACGTTACACCTTCAGAAGAAATATGCATCGATACGGTACACTTGCCATTATTTTTCTTATATAATTACCATTTTAAAAAGGTGTGTGTATATAATAAAAAAAGTTATTAACAAAATCTTTAACGTGGGCTGCTTGTCTGCTTACCCGGCGGCATGCTGACGGACCAGCCTGAAAGCTACCCGCCCACTCCACTCCTGTAAATTTTTTTTGCCTCTTGTCGACGGGAGGGAAAAAACAGCCAGCACTGTAAATCACTTAACCAAGCCAAGAGTTATTCTTATTTGTATAAACTAGTCCCAATTTTTTGCTTGGTAAACTGTAAGTAGGGGTGGGTGAGTAATTACCTGTTTTTATTTTACACGTAATTTACATGTAAAATAGGTAATGTAAAAAACCAGTTTTATACATATTGTAATAAATTCAATTGATTTTGACAAAATACACTAATTTCTTTATTTTTTTAAGTTATATTAATGCCCTTACAATCGGTGCGAATTTAATTCAGTCATACATAATTCAGCCCTACTGCTCTCCAAACATAACTGATCATTAATATACCACATAACGTTTGAAATGTTGTTAACCAGTTTTAATGTAATATGTAAATATTGTGTTATTCACCTAGAGCTGTTGATGTTAAACAGGTTTTACCCCTTATCCGATAGCGAATATTGTTAAACGCACACTTTCTGAAATCACTTCACTGCTGTAAATAACAGTTGTTTTCTGATTAGTTTATAATGATCATCCAAAAATTATAACTTATGTAAACATAACACAATTAAAACAAATACTTAGCCTAGCATAGGAAAATGATTGATGCTAGATTTCAAAACAGCTTTTATGGTAATACCAATGTGATTAAAACTCAAGCATTCAATGATTTTAAATTTTGAAAGTAACAAACACTACAGTACATATTAATGCACTAACAAAATGTAGTCTATAATCATCACACACTTGATTTTTCATTTTAAGAGAGCAATAAACTTTCACTAGTTTTCTTTTTCTTCGCCAAAATGAAAGGCGATTCCTGTTAGCATTATGGACATAAGAAGATTTGGAAAAAAACTCTCTCCAATTGTGCAGACAAAGCTGGAATGTTAAGTAATTTATTAGCCAAATCTGCTTGTTTCTTATGGTGCCTTTTGGCGAAAAACCAGATTTAACACCCTTGGCCAGGTCACCAAATATTCCAGCCTTTTCATGGTACTGCTGAAAACTGGCGAGACCTTTCCAAAGTTTCCAATATGAATCCTTTTACTTGGTCATGATGTTCTTCATTAAGATTCTGCCCTTGATATTGTGGGTGAAGTACATTTGCTGACATGCTATAGATATTTAGATATTGGCTTCTCCGTTTCTCAATCATGACCATCAGGTAACTGTAGGATCATACATAATTCTACTGCATCAGCAACACTGCCTTCTGACTTTTTGACAAGTACTGACGGGCTGGCTTACGAGATCTAAGAGCGCAATTTTGTATCATTTACTTGTGAAAGAAAATATTTATCAAATAAAAGACATTTCCCCGATGTTGAAATTTTGGCAAATTCTTCATTAGCTGCCACTTTACTCATCGCTGTGATGTTGCCTTTTCAGAGAAATGCAAGCATCTCTTTGAGAGCACCAGTGAGTGTCCACTGCAAGACAAACTCTAGAACCTCCATTAGACAAAAGTTGGTGCTGCTGATCTGGATATTAGAATGGTTTCAGAACTTGATTTACTTTTGACGATAAGTTTGTCGGTAGCAGGTCCTTAGCCAGCAGATTTGCAGTATATGAGTTACAGGCAGAATGTTATAATTTATGGCCTTTGCTCATTTTTACCATGTTGCTGGCATTATCAGATACAGTACAGTAAATATGCGTTTTATACTGTCTTTTTTTTTTTTCTCAAACCTAAAATTTTACATAATTTGTTTCCTGTCTGTTGACTCGCCTGACATGTCAAAAGCCTCCAGAAACATAAATCTTGGTTTTCCATTACTTGCATTAACATTGTGTACCATTGTAACAACATTATTCTAATTACTGAATTCATTTTTCCATCCATCAATGAGTAAAACTGAGTCAAGCTCAACATGTTTGTTTAGATTCTTCTTTGAACACATCAAGAAGTCTGTTAGAAATCATTTTTCGTCTAGGAGGTTGGTAGGAAGGGCGCAATTTATGCAGCATGTTCTTGGTGTTTGGGTAGTCAGTGGATAGTGGTAGAGATTGTTATTGGTGGATAGGTTGGGACACACTTGCGTACATGAAACACTGGACAAAACAGAATAATGCACTCTGAAGTAATCTCATACGTCTACTTTAACTACTGAAAAACAAGAAGATTGGTAAATTTTACTTAGATTTATTAAATGAAAATATTAGTTTAANGGAAGGGCGCAATTTATGCAGCATGTTCTTGGTGTTTGGGTAGTCAGTGGATAGTGGTAGAGATTGTTATTGGTGGTGATGATGGATAGGTTGTGACACACTTGCATACATGAAACACTGGACAAAACAGAATAATGCACTCTGAAGTAATCTCATATGTCTACTTTAACTACTGAAAAACAAGAAGATTGGTAAATTTTACTTAGATTTATTAAATGAAAATATTAGTTTAANTGTCTACTTTAACTACTGAAAAACAAGAAGATTGGTAAATTTTACTTAGATTTATTAAATGAAAATATTAGTTTAAAAATATAATTATATTAGGTGAAAATGGAAGGTGCCGACTGTACGAAAAAAATCTAAAATCTGTCAAATCTATGCTGAAAACTTGGTAAGGAGTCTAATGGCTTTAAATTAACACCATCCTTGCAAAATTTATTTAAGTTTGTGAAAAATTAAAGAAAAATTGTAGAGCTGCTGTCAATCTGTTAAAATTGAAAGTGTTACTGGTTAAAGCTGCCTTTAATTATCACATTTCTGAACCAAAGCTTAACTTCACTAGTCCATAAAAAGAATGTCGCTCATTTTGAAATCACCAGAAACGTCAATTAAAAATTTTAATTCCTTATTTCAAATAAAAATTTATGTGTTTCAAAAGTTTCTCAGGGTTAATAAAAACTTAATTGCTACTGCGCAAGCTCGAGTCTATAGGGCACCCGGCCCACTGGATCATATCGCTCAATTAATATGCAAAAATAAAATATTCAAAAAACTGCTGAAAACGTTTTAGTAAACTTTCTAAACGATCCACAGAAATATTTTGTAGGAGATTCGATACCCCTCCGGCATCAAACAAGGGTTGGCGTCACCTTGGTTTAAGTCTGGGTCATCCTCATTAATATGGCGTGTGGCGCTAAGCGGTGCTCTTGTCGGTGGTGGCTGGAACCACTTAAAGAACCCTATACTCTTCTCAAACATGGCGTGGCATTCTCATCAATTAAGCTGCTTCTGGGACCACTCAAAAATTATTTAATTATGCTGGCGCTGGGGATTGACGAGATTCGACCCCGGCTGAATTAAATTGTGGCCGCCTTACTCAAAAAGTCCCACCAGAAGCCCTATTGCAACTGCGTATCGTGATGACACANCTGAATTAAATTGTGGCCGCCTTACTCAAAAAGTCCCACCAGAAGCCCTATTGCAACTGCGTATCGTGATGACACACAAACCAGAACTAACTTCCGGAAAAACTGAAAAATTACGAAATGAAAAACGCAAGTAAAATAAAACTGAAAAAGAAGGAAAAAATTAAAACAAATCACAACATAAAAATGTTTTTGAAAAACAAAATTTAAATTTTAAGGGAAAAATTACTGAAAATTACCTAGAAAATGGATGGGTGGTTTACAATTACTATTAAGTATTACGTTAATACAAATAAAAATAATCACTTGGGTTGAACAAAAAAATTATGTTAAAAATATCAACATTACAAAAAAATTGAAAACAAAACTTTCAATCAATATTTACAGAAAACATAGCCTTTAATGGAATAGCTCTATAATGCACTTATTATAATGTTGCAACCAAAAACAAATTTAGCAAGTGCTGAAGTCAATTTTTTTTTTTTTTTTCCAGAAGCATTTCTCTTGTCAATATAACTTGTTGTAGTACCTCCAGATGTAGAGCTGAGGGGTCGTTTTGCAGGGTGGTTAGCAGTAGAATCCTAATCCAAGTCAGCACAGGATGTTTTAACTTCAACAGCTGGTTTGTAGGTTCCTGTANGATGTTTTAACTTCAACAGCTGGTTTGTAGGTTCCTGTACCAAGGGGTCGTTCACCATTTCTTCAACTGACATCTCAGATGTAGAACACAGAAATTCTGAAGATGTTTTGGTTCTTGGGGGTTTCTTCGACAACAGATTCTTTTATGAGCTTTAAGATGCTCCTTTGCTGTTTTTTTTTAANTTTTGGTTCTTGGGGGTTTCTTCGACAACAGATTCTTTTATGAGCTTTAAGATGCTCCTTTGCTGTTTTTTTTTAACAATTACTTCGCAGAAGCAGCATTTAGCACAATTTTTATTTTCTACTTTAATGTGTACAAAATAAAGTTCTCCATATATGTTGTGAAGTGGTCTGTCTCCACGATTCATAATTAGAAAATATAAATATCAGCAGAGAAAGACTAATATTATGTCTCGTTAACATAACTGCTACATCACTGAATCTGTTTAGTTCTACAGGAGGAAATGCATCAGTTTAATATGATATGGTTGGGAATTAGCATACAGAAATATATGGTAATGTGTATCAACGTTTCAAGAATTATTAATGTTAATAAATGGTTTCTCTTTGTACAGGCTATGACAGCGATATGTGGCAGTGGGTTGGCTCCCCATTATTTCTCTGGTTTTTCAATATCATTGTGCTGGTTGGGTGCTTGGTGAAGATGTTTGTTTATGGAGAACCATTGCTGCCAGCTAAATCCAATGCTGCTGTTGCATTCTGGAGGCATCGCAAGCAGGCAGATTTTGATCTTTTGAAGGTCAGTGTTCTCCATTGTTTCACGTTTTGGTTGTAACAATTGGGGTTTGAATGAACTCTTGTATTTAATATTAGTATATGCTGCATTCTTGTTTCGACGGACTGCAAGATTTTTACAGTGACAATAAAAAATGCTTAAAGTAAATGAAAAATTAATTCCTTTTTAGTATTTTTTATTTAGTAGGACGTGTAAGGCTTTTCCAAATGTGAATTCCCTGCCGGTGTTGCTGTGATAACAGAACTTTTAATTTGTGCAGTCCCGAGCCCCCAAGGTTGTGTAGAAGATGGACATATCACCATTCCAATAAATTCTGAACTTGCGTAATGTGCATCTTTCTTAGCTTTCCAACTTTAATGTTATATTTTAGTGTTTACGAAAGTTATCGTTTGACTCTGCTCTGGTGTGGTTATAGGGCAATAATGCAGCGGCAGAAGTGGAACTGAAGCGTTGCCTGCAAGTGTATGGCCGTCCCTTGCCTGCTTCGAAACTGGAACTGTTCTCTGCTACCATGTGGCAGTTGGTACGCCAGTATTTACATCGCTGTTGGGTCGGACGCTGGTTGGCGCGCCACATGGGAGGGTTTTTCATCGGCATGTGAGTGTTCTTGCATTTGTGCTGTGTACGAAAATAAACGGGTAATTTACGCAGTTGTACACCACACTCCTATAATAGGTCGAGTGAAACTATTGAACAGTGCTTTAGTGTGCCAAGTATTTTCCCAAAAGTAACGTTATGGAAAACAAGTGACAGGTGGATTGCATAAGGCCTGTAAAAATTCTTGAACAACTTAATTGAAACTGCCAACAAAAGTTTTCATTGTTATTTAGCTGAACATTTAAAAGCGTATAATATTCACTGAACCTGAAAATTTTAATAAACAGCTTCTACCAAACAATTTTTCATACCAAAATTAAAAGTGAGAGCTCTGAATTTTCATTATTGTTTGTCACTGAATATTCATCCAACTGTAGTATCTATTTTTTTTTAAACTTCTAATCCCTCTTTGAAGCTGAATGCAGCAGTGTACAGCTACCTTAGAAAATAGAGGACTTAAGTGGAATCACCTTAAAAATCACAATTGATAAGCTCAAGTGGGAATACGTTTCAATTTCATGTAATTCAGATTTGTGGTTCTACATTTCGATTTTTACGAAAGTAACCACATGGGTGTGGCTGTGATGTGCTAATTATGTTCATTTAGATTTGGTATTCTAGTAAAATGGTTGAAATTTTAATTTTTAATTTGTTATTAATGAAACATGGGCCTATTTTGGCTCACTTTGTTACTCTTTAAGTCCCTGATTCAGTTCCAGGCCTCAGCAGGCTGTGTGTGTCAGTCAGAGACTGCCATGCACACACACACACACACACACACGGGAAGGGCTTTCTCTGGGCTTTCCTGTTTCTTCCCATCTTTATTCTGTTGCATCTCTCTTCCCATCTCATCTCACCTCATTCATTCTTCAAGCTGGCTGGAGAGGTCTGTACCTCTGGTAACTATGATTAGCACCAGTCTCATCTCATCTGTACATGACTCTATCTCGGGTGAGAACCACATATTGATTTTAATTAAATTTAATTCATGAAACTTGTCGGAATTTAGATATGTGAATTTAAAGGGTGTAGGTACATAAATTAATGCTGAAAAATTTAATTAATGTTTACAGGTTTCTGGAAGCCCATATAGAAAAATCAAGAAAAGGCAGTCCTAAATAACAGTTTTTGCCTACTTTGTAAGCGCACATTTTGAGAAAATGATAAATTACTTTTAGCCCAGTCATATTAGGGGTTTCACCTCGGAATGAAAGATAATAAGCTGTAAATTGGTATAAGCCTTTGTTTTGTCGTTCTTAATGTTGTCTCAAAAGTCACCAATGTTATCGTGTCCGCGTCTTAAGATATTGAAGGTCAAAGGTCATAAAAATCGGTTTTTCG
>NQII01000322.1:4176-34196 GCA_002778355.1 Clitarchus hookeri | reverse complement strand
CAAATCTTATTTAAGCAATAAAAAGCGAGATATTCGCGAAAAACCGATTTTTATGACCTTTGACCTTCAATATCTTAAGACGCGGACACGATAACATTGGTGACTTTTGAGACAACATTAAGAACGACAAAACAAAGGCTTATACCAATTTACAGCTTATTATCTTTCATTCCGAGGTCGACCCCTTTTTTTACCTAATATGACTGGGCTATTTGTGTTATCATGCATTGCAATTAATATTGCTAATTTATGGCATCAGAAATCCATTCAAACCTCTTTAATACAGCATTTGGTTTGTATAAATTATGGTTAAGATTTTTAAAAATTAAATAATTGTAGCAAAAATTTATTAAAACCGTGGTGCAAGCTGCTATATTTATGAACAATGTGGGTTATAAGGACTCTACTTTCGCATGATGGATGTAAAATAAACCCTGCGGAAATCAATTAAAATTTATTGTTGCTAGCGTGCAGCATGCAAGCAAAGTTGTTAATCCGTCTGCTGTTCCATAGCAACGTCTTCACTGATGCAGTTCTCTATTCTGTGCTGTACTGGTCTGCCGAGATACGTATGTGTAGCGCAGAACATTCCACACCCTGCGCCGTGGCAGCTGTGCCAGTCAGTGTCGACACTGATGCACGCTGTAATCTGCAAAAAAATTACTCACTCATTTGCTTTGTGTTCCTTGCCTGTTCCACTCATCTTGATTCCATTAAAGCCACTAGCTTTTTAATTCCCTTTTTTACCAAGGACACACATACAGTTCTGTGCCAGCAGTGGTACTGCTTTTCCATCCTAACATTCTTACCAATTAAAATATAGTAAACAACGACCCTTACACTGGGAACCTTGGAAGGTCTTCGAATCGAGAGTTTACTGTAATTAAATGTTTTATAAATTATCTTTTATTTTTCTGTCATAATATGTTTCAAAATGTCATTTGTGATGTTTTATTATAAGATTTTAATAGCATGCATCTTTTTCTAATGTTTTGCATTTGTTAGGTATTTACACTGATGGAGTACAGTTTTCAAGTGACGATGTCTATGTGTTTTAAAATATTATTTAATCAATGTAAAACATGTAATTTTTTCATGGGGAAATGTAAACACAGGCTGTATCACTGCTGTTGTGTTGGGCATATGCACGTCATTGATGTCTAATTTTCCGTTAATTTTAGCTAGTTTGTTTTTGTTGGAGAGTTCAGCTAATTCAGGCTAAATGAATCGTGCTAAAAAGTGGCATGTAAAGTTATTTTGTAAAAAAACAAAAAGTGAAAGGCATACTATCATCATAATTTCAAGTTCATAGTTAGATATGATGAAGTAAATGACAGAGCTTCTTCAAGACACTTTGGTGTATCTGAAACAAATGTGGGACGGTACCGTTTAAAAGAGTATGAAGTGTAATCTCAACTCACAAAGCATTCCGTATGCGTAAAGATGCTAATTTCTTTCCCCCTCGCACTTCAATTAAATATTTTAATTTAGGACTTTTCTTGCATTTCAATAAATACAATAATACACTCGTGCTTCAGGTCCAATTTCAAAGATATGTCGAACTGGGTTCGGTTCCCGGCAGGGTCACTCCAAGATTTTCACATGTGCGGATCGTGCCGGACAATGCCACTGGTTGGCGGGATTTCTTGGGTATCTCCCGTTTTCCCAGCCCTTTCATTCTGGCACTGTTCCTTACTCGCCTCATTTCACCCTCAATGCCTCAATGTTAAGAGCCACCCAAATCTCTTCACTCACTCACTCACTGTCAGTCATTCACTCAGTCACTCTGTACAGCCCTTAGAATTCACTTTAAATCATAGGCCGTATATATGTTTTCACCTCTTTTTGTGGTTAACCTACAGCTTAAGTTTGTCAGTCTTATTTATATATATCCTGTATATAAATTTACATTCAGTCTATAAAAATGCATATTTTGCGTCAGTGAACATGACTTGATTTACCCATTTGCAGCACATTTTGTTAAATGGGTAAGTGAAGTCAAAGATAAATATTATATAAGAAAATTATTTTCTTGTTTAGGGGAGGCAACATGGGTCAAAATTCGGCTGTATCAGTTAGTATGAAAAAATCTTGTAGGAACAAATTTTGTGGTACCGAGATTGTCTGTAAAATTGAGGTTTAACTATACAGTAATTCATCACACTGGCAAAATATTTGCTCACAAAGTTAGCAAAAGTTATTACCTAGGATTGCATTTTATTGTATTCACTGTGTTTGCTTTCAGAAACCTGTAAATGTTTTTTACTGTGGTGTATACCGCACCCTCCTAAATTGTTACTGTTTTCACGCAGTGTTGCGAGAAAAGAAGCACTGAGCTTGGCGAAGGAACTGGCCCTAGTTTACCATCAGCTGCACCAACTAAACCTCGTCAGCAGTGTGGATGGTCACATGACCGGGGTAATGTTGGCGCTGAGTGCAGTGAACATGGCGGAGGCCTCTGCCAACACAATCCAGCCAGACCAACTGGCAGACATTTACGTTGCCGCTGCCCTCAGGGTTAAAACATCCTGCCCTTCCTTCCTGCTCTTCTTGAACAGGTATTAGTCATAACAGTAGGGGATACATGTAATATTTTGAGATATTTTGGTGTTTCATGGTTTTATCCATGACAGCATGGGTTATGTGTGTTATGTTACTGTAGGCAGTAGTTTATATCCATTTGAAGACATATTTATTGATGTTATGACAAATTCTTTAGTTGGCTACCTATTCTATTGATATACTAGGCAGTCGTTGCTTCACCGCTGCTGCAAGGACAGGTAAAGAAGTTTCTTTGCCCCTAGGCATACTTGAGATTAACGATTAAAAATATTAAAATTTAAGTTGATCGTTAAAAAAAATTAACAATTAAAGTTGATTGTTAAAAAAAATTAACAATTAAAGCTGATCGTTAAAAAAGTGTGTAATTTTTAACTTGTTAGTTAATTTTACAACTAATAAGTTTTAACTTTTAAAATAGTCATTCACCTTTATTTTTAAAAAAATTTCTAACACTGGGTAAACAAAGTTTTTTCACGACGATGTGTTTGTGTTGCGTGTAACATGTTTTTTGAGGTTAGAAGTGCTTTTTGACATGCCTTGCAAGATTCGTGTGCCACAGTGATTGCAAATGTTAAAAATTTATCACTGTTCCCAACTAAATTTATTCCATGCTGAAAGAAAACCTGAAACATGCGCTTGTGATGGCGCTACACAGTTGGGTAGTAGCTCAAAGCCCAGTGCATTGTTGCGAAGACGAAAATTTATAATATACCCGTCTACAATGAATTCCCATTTAAGTTCCAGCCTCGGACCGTTTTAGGTTGTGCGATATTGTTGATATAGCGAAGCCTTTGCAATATTGAATCATTTTTCCGTGTCACATCAACATTATTAGCTTGCAAAAAAGGATGCGTCGCAGCAAGAAAACTTTGAATTGTTGTGTTGAAATACAGTCAGATTAGCCAACACACGTTCAACAACTCGTAAGGAAAAAATATTCTTTTGTGCAGTGAGCGAGAAATAATGGCGCTCTGTACGGTGCAGGTTTTCTAAATTAAGTTACAAAACAGATTACCACACCACAAAATCTGTTTTAAAAGTTTCAAATATGGTCAAATACCAATTTACGTCCGCGTATATTGTATCATTTTTTGAATAGAATCCACTGGCTGTACGGGCTATATCGAGGCTATGGTCCATACCGTATAAGAAGGCCACTTTCTGACAGTCAGTGAGTGGCAACTTAATGTTTACGAAACAAACAAAGCGTCATTTACAAAATCCTGTATCAGCTGATGCACGAACGAACAAAAGTTGAAATTACATTGGCTATTCTGAGTGCACTGCCAATGCACATCAGAAAAGCAGAACATACGCGGACAAGAAAGACTTAGTAGATTTATTAATACATTTTATTTTACGAGGTCACAAAACAATGGTTGTTAGCGTTAAAAACTAAACTTCGNGCCACTTTCTGACAGTCAGTGAGTGGCAACTTAATGTTTACGAAACAAACAAAGCGTCATTTACAAAATCCTGTATTAGCTGATGCACGAACGAACAAAAGTTGAAATTACATTGGCTATTCTGAGTGCACTGCCAATGCACATCAGAAAAGCAGAACATACGCGGACAAGAAAGAGTTAGTAGATTTATTAATACATTTTATTTTACGAGGTCACAAAACAATGGTTGTTAGCGTTAAAAACTAAACTTCGTGATAATGTAGTTATGTTTAGGTGATCAAAATGAAATGTACAATAAAACGATACGATGTGGAAAAGTTTTCTGAAGTTGTGCTAACTTCAGAAAGCTTTTTCACGTCGTATCATCCATCTCCAACCTTGCTTTCAACACGTCCATGATATTAATTCCAAAAGCATACAAAAATATTGCATAATATTGTTTAATTATTTTTTCTAATAATTTGACGAAACAACATGAATTTTAAATATATTTCCAGCCCGTAACATAAGAATTATCAACTTTAAAAAATACGCCATCTGTTGACCATAAAGAGAGTTACTCAAAACTTTNCTTTAAAAAATACGCCATCTGTTGACCATAAAGAGAGTTACTCAAAACTTTGCAGTGACGTGCTGCGCGCTATCTGTCGGATATTCTGCAAGCTATTACCAGCCAGAAATTAACCTCTTTCCTGCGCGATGTATTACTAATGTACAAACATATGCCAATAGTTATATTTTTCCACGAGCTCTGTATAATTTTTAAAGTAACATATATTTCATCTACAACGATTTGGAGTACAAGTCATTTATATTCGGCCGGTAATCGTTCGTCTACGTAAATTATACGCCATATTGTTCTCTTGAAACCCATCTCCTTGATTCCGTAGACACACGTGAATAGTTTTTAAGCAATTCTAACGTTATTCCACGTCACATATTTCCAACTCGAATATATTAGCTATATCGTCCAAAGTGTTATAATAGATACAACAGACAGTCTCGCAAATGTTAACCCAAATTCACTATCTCAGACAAATTAAAAAAGAGTTATCAAATATCTAACAATTTATATTTTTACTTTTATAACCTACTTATATTTTTAGACGTCAGTCTTAAAATATCTTAAAATTTGTTTAGCATTACATTACAATGAGAAGTGGATTAGCTGACAGCGTGTTGATAAAAAATACAGCCCCGACGTGACGGACCAGCTGATGGCGGAAGGATACGTAGTCAGATGTAAACAGTGGTGCTACTTTCGCCGAGCTGTCAAAAAGTGGCCTCCTTATATGGTACAGAATATAACAGTGCACTCTTGCTTTGTTTACATTCCCATGTAGCACCAAATGACTCATTGCAAAGTGTAACGACTCCGCCACAGACGTGGGTGCATTTTAATTAACTTATTAATACACGAGGATGCATTAATGTTGGTTTTATTTTTGTGTTGAGCATAAACAAAACCTAAAAGGTACTGTGCACGGTAGTGCAGAAGAGCGTGTACCGGCATAAAGCCGTAGCCATGCCATTCACCTTTTCGGCTGCATACAACAGGAAAACGAGATAATTGATTAATGTTGTGTTAATTTGTCATTAAAGGGCCGTTATAGTATATTACGATGGTACTGCTAGCAAAGATTTAGACCCTCATTTAGCACCATAACAAGAGTAAAAAACTAGTTTAATGCAAATGTGAAACTACCTAGTAGACAAGGTAAGGTTTGACTGATACAGAGAACCAACGATATAATCTCGTTGGTTCCCGGTTTGGTTCCTCAAGAATTGGCGGTTCCAAGGAACCGAGGAACTAATTGTCCCGTTACTAGTCGTAACCTTTGGTGGCAGGGTGGGGAGTTATTCAGTTGTGTCTTCCCTTGAAGAATGGCTCACTCACAAGGCACACTCCAGTCTGTACCCAAGGAGGTGGCCTGAAGGGCAGAGACCTAGATTGCCAAGTGTCTTAACAGCTCAGTAGGTGCTTGTTCGATTGGGACGAGGGTAACCCCTGCAAGATGTGGCGTGAAGCTGATACATAATTTAGTATTTCATTCAAACTACGCACGACCCACTTGCTCGCCAAGTCCCGCCCATGGTCATGGTGGAGGAGCATTTACCTGGAGTGATGCAAAGAGAGTATTTTCACTGCGTGTCTCCCAGGTCAGACATGTGCCCTAGTCTGTATGCGAGATGGATCTGGAGGTGGAAATATCTGCAGGCGTTAATACAGCTTATGCTATTTTAAGAGCTGGAAACCTCCTACTTCAGTGACTATCTTACAAAACTGAGATCCAAGGGTATTAAGCTGGTCACACAGTGAGCACTTTTTCCCTTGTAAAAATCGCAGGAAATTTTAAAAAACATTGTACAAAAAGTAGTGAAAAATGTACTGAAATAACCTTATGAAACACTGATGAAATCATGGAAATATTTTCATTATAAACAGGTAGAGGTGTNACATTGTACAAAAAGTAGTGAAAAATGTACTGAAATAACCTTATGAAACACTGATGAAATCATGGAAATATTTTCATCATAAACAGGTAGAGGTGTGTGTGTGTGTGTGGCGTGTCGCTGTCTGTCTCTCAGAGCTAAACTGTTATGCAAAGAAAAAAGGTAAAATTCTATACAAAAACAAATTTTCATAACAAATTGCATGGCAGCCATGGAGGCAGGGGAATATGTGTCTTTTTCTCTAATTTGTTCTCTCTCTCTCTCTCTCTCTCTCTCTCTCTCTCTCTCTGTGTGCGTGTGCATGCACACGTGTGTGTGGGGGAGAGAGAGAGAGAGAGAGAGAGAGATAGCTAGCTAGCACAGAGGATAAGGATAATTGTTGTCGGGAAGAGTAGTAGCCCGAGGATGAAGAAATATTGATTTCAGGAACTTGAGTAGATGCATCATCCACATTCTTTTGTGCAAATCAAATAACTGTTTGGAAATTATGCACTTAAAATTAAATTAATATGGACACAATTTCACAGGAATGACGACAATAGCTATCTGTAAATATGCATCACCGGCCCGTTGCTTTGCTGCCACATGTTTAAACTTTAGCATGTGTCATATGAGTAGTGAAATATTTTTGCTTTTTTTTAAATTTGGTAGTGGAAGTACATAGTGTGTAAGATATGCAAGGAAGTGAGATATTTGGGCAAGTTTGGTAAATGCTACTTGAAAATTGGAAGCAACTTGTAAGTATTTTATAATTATTTTTAATTATACAGAAATTATTGGTTTTAGTGTCATAACAGAAGTGTCAGGGTCATTACTGAAAATAATTTATTATAAAAGCATTACATTTCATGGTTCTGTGGAAATTTTTGTACCTGATTGTTAATACATGTTCCGTGGTTGTCATTAAAAGGTGAGAATGAATTAATGTGTAAAATTTTTATGGTTCTGCAAATATTTGGTATACCGAAATGAAAAATGACAACTTTCATTTTCGTTTCGGTAAGAAATTTGGTTACCAAAAGTTGGAACAAAACGAAAATTCTTGATTTTGATGAATTTTTGAGTGTTAAATGAATATTCATTTAGTACACCAGAATATAAAAATTTTGCCTGTAAATCATTTTAATTGTTTTCATTATTTTATAACTGAAATAACTACATAAAATGGAAATTTAAATGAAGGCAAGACCTCTATGGTAAATACTCCATAACCTTCATTTTTTTAGTTTGATTGTGCAACAAATTTGTTATAATTAACAACTTGCTAAAATGTTATGAAATTCATAAATCTATCATTAAGGCTGAGTTCTAAGGAGACACGTTATAATTTTAGTCCAAATTCAAGAAAGTCCATTGCATATATTTTTTTGTTTCGTGAGAAACAAAAAGTTGCCTATGCACAACCCTAAAAATTTTGTATTAAGTTTATTGTTGCATAAATATGCGTTTGTAGTTCATATGTCCGTAATGATGGGCAAGGTAATTATAGCTAAGCTTTTATTGTTGCATTTTTCAATAAATCCTTCTAAATTTGAATCAGGAAAAAATAAATAAAAAATTCAGTATTGCTGGTGACCCAGGCTTTTAATTTAGTTTTTCTTATTTCTGCAAAGATACTGAACATTGGTGACCGATGTGGGCTGTTGAAAAATATACTGTATGTGTCGGTTGATGTAACTGCAAACAGATTGTTTTTTTTTCTTGCATGTTCATGAAAAATGTCGGTTGATGCAACTGCAAACAGATTGTTTTTGTCTTGCAGGTTTTACCTGGCTTTGGCAAGAAGTGTGTGCTTGAAGAGCTGCAGCAAAGGGCCGTCTCGCCTGCAGTGGCTGTTGACCCCGTACGGACACAGGTTCTTTGTGTCGCACCGTTGGGTGTGCAGCTCCACGGGTAACAGCAAATTCAGTTGCCTGGGATCTCGCGCAGATCCATTGGCATACGTGATGCGCCAGTATCGGGAGCACCTCTTGGAGCGTGCCTTGCAGACGCTGTTGGTCCCTGGGTCGTCGCAGCCTGACCCCTGCCAGGAAGACCCGCTCAGGAGGACGCAGACCCACGACGTGCTCACCTACGTGCAGCAGCTCATTGAAAATGCCACTGCCACGGATCCCCAGCCTGTAGGCTCTAGCAATATCCAAGTCCCAAGTATGTATATCCTATTTAATATGTGCATCCTTTTCATCTTTAAACAGTCCAGAAAAACAGTACCTTATTCATGTTTGCTTGTGTACTAGTATCTCTCTGTACGTACATAAAATTTTTGTCCTATTTTTCTTATTGTATATTGCAATGTTTATAAAAAATATGTCTGTAAGTGTCGTGCCTCAGAATTTATAGTAGTACATGCTCAGGGGTTTTGTGGCATCAAACCCCTCTATCATATTTCCCTCACCCCCCTTTTTGCTATCTCTTTCCCCTCTCAGGTTTCCCCCTCTCTCACCCTCTCATCTCTCTCTCCTTCTTTCCCTCTTTCCCTTTTCCCCCTTTCCCTTTTCCCCCTTTCCCCCCTCTCATCAATCTCTCTCCCTCTCTCCCTCTTTCCTCCTCTCATCTCTCTCTCTCCCTCTTTCCCCCTCTCATCTCTCTCCCTCTTTCTCCCTCTTTCCCCTTCACTCCCTCGTTCTCCCTCTCTCATCACTCTTTCCCCCTTTCTCCCTTTCCCCCTTTGACCTTTCTCTCCCCTCTCCTCTCTCCAATCCCTCTCCTCTCTACAATCCCTCTCCTCTCTACATTACCATGCCCCCTCCCTCTCTACCATCTTCCCACTTCCTCCACAATCTCTAACCCTCCCCCACCATATATACACCTCCCCACACCATCTCTGCCCCTCCCCACTCCATCTCTGCCCCNGGGGGGGGGGGGAGTTGAGCAAGAGATCATAAGGTAAGGGAGGAGGAATGAGAGAGAGAAAATGGGACTGTGATGATTGCCAATTCTCATGAAGCTTGTGCTGACAGAAAATTTTGTATTGACTGTAAAATCATGAAGTCATAGCTACAAATCGACAGTCTCAAATGCAAAATTACACAAAGTAGCATTGGGAGGCAAAGTTGTTAATAGTAGTGTCGGGTTTAATGAAAATATTGAGGTGGCAAGTGCAAGTGTTAGAATATGTTGTTCTGCAGAGGTGTAAGCTGCATGAAGGGTCAACATTAGCTTTTCTTTCAGGTAATGAGGCCTCTACAGCAAAAGGCTAACATCCTCAGCTTCCTTTTGGCTTCGGCTGTCTAAAATTGTTTATGTAGTCGAATTGTCCAGGTAGGTCTAAAGTTTAGGAGATATGGTGTTCTATGGTAAGAGTCAATTCGTACATGGAGTTTATATTTGTTAAAATTTAACCCATTAAAGTTCTGAGATTTTGATGTCTTTTGAACATGTAGATCTGAACAGCATCAAATCATTGCGTTGTGGTGGCTTGCAAATCAATCTTGACAGTACTCTGTCCTCCAGACCAGGATAATTGGATTTTAATAGTTTGTCTTTCATATAATAGTTGTTTGCTTGCATATTCTGAGAGTACACAAGTTTGCATTAGCCATCTTTGCTTTTTCTTTAGGCTGTTATATTTTCTACCAGTAAAAAATAAGCTAATTATTTTTCAACAGAAAGACCAAATAGTCAGGAACAACATTTTAAAAGGAATTTATGCATGAGGGAGCAGGCAGAAAATTGCACACAATAAGATTGAGAAACATTGTTGTGTAGTGGAAGAAAAAAAAACTAGATAAAGTAACTGAATTAATATATTCAACCACTGCCAACCTATAGTGGTGGGTATTTCAATGACTCATTGGTTGTGTGGAAGTTGATGCTGGTAGAATTTTAAAAAATTTAAAAGACTGTGTTCTATATATGTAGTAAAAACTTTATGTACTAGATATGCTGCTAGTCGTGCCAGGGGTATAGCCGTGGCGGTTGGGGAGGATTGGGAACCCCCCTCCGAATTTAAAGAAAAAGTTACAAATAATTTTNTGTTCCTCTCTGTATATTAGCCCATTGCTAAATAATTTTTGAAACTAATAATTTTTAATATTACAGAGTTTAAATTTTCTCCAAAAATATAAATTTGTAAACCTCCTCCCTCTTACTCTCTCGGAGCACATTTCTGGCTATGCCCCTGGGTCTTGCATTTGTGCATGTTGTAATTTGACGAGAATATTGCTAGATATTTTGAGAAGCCTACTACGTGTTGAATCATGAAGAACTAAGGATTTATATGCTGAGTTTGTTGTGCAAGTGTAGTGACCAGTAGGGGTTGTGTGTTGCAGCATGCGAGGATGACGTGGCCCACTGGTGGTCGGCGGTGGTGGGCGTGGCGGCCTACTGGCTGCTAGGAGAGGATGTCCAGGCAGAGCGACTGTATCCCAGGGTGGAGACCCTACCAGACACTCTGGACAAGCTGAATGATGTACTTCCACGGGCGGTGCTGGCTGCATTTAGAGGGCGACGTGCATCTCTGCAGCATGCACGCTCCGGCACACGGGGCGTCAAGGCTGTGCTCAGACTGTGTAACCTGGCAGGCCAATTGCTCGAGGAGAGCATCTCCTGCACCAGCTGCAAGCAGCCCACAGACCTTGACTTGGTACGTTGTTTGTAGCAAGCAGTTTTCAGAGCTTGACTTGGTACATTGTTTGTAGCAGGCAGCCTTCAGACCTTGACTTGGTATGTTGTTCGGAGCAAGCAGCACAACTACATCGACTTGGTACGTTGTTCGTAGTAAGCAGCCCATGGCGACCGTGACTCTGTATGTGGTTTGTGGATAGCAGTCCACGGCGACCGTGACTGTACGTGGTTTTCTGGCTAACAGCCCACGACGACCGTGACTCTGTACGTAGTTCGTAGCTATCAGCTTAAGGCGACCTTGACTCTGTAGGTGGTTCATGGCTAGCANGCAGCCCATGGCGACCGTGACTCTGTACGTAGTTCGTAGCTATCAGCTTAAGGCGACCTTGACTCTGTAGGTGGTTCATGGCTAGCAGCCCACTGTGACCTTGACTCTGTACGTAGTTCATAGCATGTAACACACTCAGCAGTCTAACTTGTTTGGGTGTGAACAAATTTTTATCCAGGTTGCAATAGCTCTTACAAAACAAGAGAAAGTTGTTTTGGAAGATAACTGAAATTAATAGGTGTCAATTAAAAGATGACTCCCATATTTCTGGATCATATTGTTTTAAAAAAAACTGTCTTTTGTTCAGGCCAATATGGTAGATTTCTTGCTGGAACTACTTTTGATGTGTAACATTTTTATACATCCACTCACCAAATAAGCTCATATAGATGCACACTGCAGTTTGCCAATAAAGTGAAAACAGAGCTACATACGTAGGAAAATTTTGTGTAGAAGTGATGGTAGAGACATGAGGCTACAGTTAAACTGCTTTCTTCTTTTTTTTTTTTTTTTACATGCACCCTTTACGTTATANATGGTAGAGACATGAGGCTACAGTTAAACTGCTTTCTTCTTTTTTTTTTTTTTTTACATGCACCCTTTACGTTATACCGAATTTTACATCAAATATTTTCAGTCATACTTGCTGCCTACATAATTGACATTTCCCTCCATTCTATAGTTTTGNTCGAATTTTACATCAAATATTTTCAGTCATACTTGCTGCCTACATAATTGACATTTCCCTCCATTCTATAGTTTTGTTCACTATACAATTTTTCCTCATACATAGAAACATTAAAACATAAGATGTGGGGGTTTTTCTTTAAAAAAAAAAAAAAAAAAAGTAACTGGAAGTTTTAATTGCTTTGTTCTGTTAACTCTTCATAATAGTTTCATGAACTTCCACTTACAACACCAGATTTCCCTCATATTGCAAGGAACTGCAATGGAATAGGGGCTAGAGTACTGGCCACCCACCAAGGGGAACCGGTTTTGATTTCTAGTGGGGGGTGGATGATGTCGCTGGTCAGCTGATTTTCTCTGAGAACTACCATTTCTCCTGTCTTTGCATTCCTGTGCTGCTCCNGTGGATGATGTCGCTGGTCAGCTGATTTTCTCTGAGAACTACCATTTCTCCTGTCTTTGCATTCCTGTGCTGCTCCATACTCGCCTTGCTTCACCCTCATCGATCAAGATCTTGATGCTAACAGCCACCTAAACCTCTCCATTCCACTCTATGCTCCAATTTGTACAACTAGACACTCGGACAGGACTANGATGCTAACAGCCACCTAAACCTCTCCATTCCACTCTATGCTCCAATTTGTACAACTAGACACTCGGACAGGACTACAGTTTAACTTGACCCTGTTATCACATCACACAAATTTGGCACATTCTGTAGCTCTAGGTAATGCAATACACAAATTGTGAAAGCTCTTGTTTGTATTTTCTACTATTCTGTTGTAAGAACATGTGCAATTTCTTTGGTCTTTTTATATTTACACAATTATTGGAATTTTATTAGACATGAAAGAAAACAAATTCACCTAATGTATTAGCTAAACAAAGGTTGTAAATCTCTGAAAAGATAATTGTAAATAATTGTATGTAAAACCCCAAATATGAAACAGAGTAGGAGTAGCTACTCTGGAGACAGCCAAACAGCAGTGAAATTCTCCTTGTTTGTTGTCATCGCCATGTAGTCTCAAATCAACAGCAGTAGCAAAAATCCACGTAGTACCATTCACTGTAATCACGGCTGGACATCCAATAAAGTTCCCAGTTCCACTATAGTTACGGGGCGCACGTCGCTCACATTTAACGCCGGAGCCATAAACGTAACAGCCAGTAACACCTGGCTTGACTTTAGCACTCCCAGTTAATCAGACTGCTTCGCGGTGTGGTTAATCACGTATTTGTCCGCGGCACACACACACATTCAACCAGCTTGGAAAAACTACACCACTTGACCATTGCCACTGGCCACAGCCCGGTCATAACTATCACTGATGAGAATCTGATACCCACTGCCACATACTGCCATTCGAAAACGAAAACTTATAGTCTTTGCTAGGCAATGACTCTGTCATACCATGTATCGGTAACAAGTAAGTGCCTCGTAGGACGGCTCGGCAAGAACTCCCTGTCCGTCCAAGGCCTGGTATCTACTGCTCCATACCACAGCTGGGTACAGACTGCCAGCTCGATGAGCTCTTGCTAGCCAACTCAGGACCGCGGAGCGTTTCGGGAGGCCGTTCCCGAAACTACATTGTTAATAAAAACTACTGAAATTAATTTGCAAATACTAAAAGTGGTAAAGTACATTAGTATGTACTTAAATTTGGTCCTCTACACACAGACCTTCAAACCAAACCACCGCACCCACCTCTGATTGGCCAGAAACCTTGTATCCTTAATCTTGAATCTCCCCACACCAGCTTGCATCACACACTTTTCACTCCACTTCTCTGTAAAATTACATCTAAGCAAACAAACACTGANCTCCCCACACCAGCTTGCATCACACACTTTTCACTCCACTTCTCTGTAAAATTACATCTAAGCAAACAAACACTGAAACCCAAGTCACAGGTACTCAACCATACATGACCATAACCTCATTTTGTTTGATTGTAATTAGGGCTGAGCCGATACCAGTACCGATATATCGAAACCGGCCGATATCGTAATTATTGGAATTGTGCGCAATTCATGTTTAAATCGCCGATATTATAACCAATATTTTGCTGTAAGAATCTAAGATGATGCTGTTTTCAACTTGCCATAATTGGAGTGCTTGCTCACTACAGTGAAACCTCGTTGTTGCGTTCCTGTTTATGTCGTTTTCCCGTATAAGTAGATTTTTTTGGATGGTCCCAACAAATATCCTATATAAACAATGTTAAAAAAAACCTGCATGCTACGCCCTTAAATCATTAATTTGCCCGCATCCATAGATCAGATATTCTGTCCGAAAACCAAAATATATTCGGAACTACTGTTTATCTGTAAAAAAAAACTATCTTAAAACCGGTACCACCAAAATTCAGTAGCGCCAAGAGCAGGTAAACAGACACTCCCTAACCTCAAAAGCTAGTATACACGAGTTGTCGTGAAACATTGCAATTGTTAACAACTACGTAATTTATTTTTGATAATTCAATTACTATTTGTTTTTAAATTACTCGCGTCGAAAAACAGGTAAAACATAATAATTGCAGGCATTGCTTTGTTTCAAGTCAGCAAACAAATATTAGTGGAAATAAAACACGTATGTATAATGGTTGTGGTACGGATCAGAACCAGACATTCATAATGGACGGAACGGATTTGAACTTTATTCTCGTTCCACAATGGAAACGTAATTTTTTAGGTCAGTACAGTAAATAACCATGTAAATTACAAGCATTAAAGGGGAACAGTATGTTTTCACTGATTAATTCTGTTAAGATAAAATTACGCTGGTAACCTTTTTAAAGAGTAATACAGTGATATCAACTGTCACACAAGATGGCGAATGTTGTTTAATTTGGTGAAATTTAAAAACATTTTGAGGGCAACAGAATTTTTAGTGAAGTAAAATATAATTTCAAAAAAATTGAATTTTTAAATGTCAAACTCAACAATTTTTAGCACATTTCTGTTTTAAATCATTGTTTTTAATAAAGTTAGTTTGATTTTTGCCACTTTTTTTACATTTGGCAGAAATGTAGGGAATTTTATGTAAACATTCGGCGGATTTTCGAAATTAAGTTCATTTCAATATTTTATAATACAATACTTATATTTAATGATTGAGATATGTTTTTTCATCCAGTATTTAAGATATGCACACTGTTTAATACAGGCAATCAACTCAGTATACCCAAGGATGAAAATAATTTTTTTTTTGAGGTTAGGTTTTACTTTTTGAGGAGAGAGGTCCACATGCTGAGTTTTCCAGCATGCTGAGTTTTTTTCAGTAGGTCCCACGAAAAACGAATAATAGAGGTTTCACTATTTGGTTTTATTAAAATAATCACTATTTTTAAATTTGTTTTTATTTTTTATTAAAGTACCCAAGTGGCTGTGCCTTTTTTTTTGTTTGGTTTGTTGGTTTGTTTGCTGTTGCTGTAGTAACATGACTGTGTTAGGGTACGAACGTGGTGAAATTATTTACATGTGCCAGCAATAAACAAATTATATTACTGGAATAAAATGTGATTTGTGGAATTTCTTTGTACCATAAGCAACACGCAAGAATACAAAACTGTTTACAATATTTGCAAATGTTTGGTTTCGAGAGGCGGTATATCATCAAGGTCCTATGGTACCACAAACTTAAAACGGCACATTGAATGTACGCACCATTTGAAGTGTTATGTTTTTTTTAAGAGTGTAATTGCTTAATGACATGCTTTTGGAGGTTATTTTTGTCTTATAAATATGCTTAAGCTTAATATGTGGTTCTTAAATTTATATTTATCGTAATAGTTAGGCCTATCACTGAAACAATAAAAACAAAGACAATTAAAATTTTATTTAGGTAAATGTTTAAAAATTAAGTTTTTTTTTTTAAACTTGCAATAATGTTATTTTCCCTTGTCAAGGCGGTATTGGTAAGTTTGTATCGGCAATATCAGAAAAGGCTCAAAAACCTTATTGGCTCACCTCTAATTGTAATATTCTTGAAAAAGTCATCTCATTTGTCCTATCCAGGAAATTATAACATTTTGCAACAGTAAAAGATGTTCTGGGCTTTTTACGCAACTTTAGTCACTTTTTTGATAAACTGCCCACCACCAAGGACAATGAAAATACCATAGACCCAGCTTTAACCAAGTTGGAACCATCATCCACATGTGATCCCCTCTCCACTACCACCTTCTTTCTCATCCCCTCGGAACAGTTCATCGTATTCATACTGATCGACATCTCGGACCTAGCTTTTGCCAGTTCCCTCCCTAACAACAGCAAGACCACACCTCCAGAACAGAAAGCCATCAGACATCTAGAATAACAGGGACATAATGATATTAAGAGCACACAAAGGTTTCATCACTGTAATCTTTAATAGACATGATTACATACTTGAAGCAGAAAACCAGCTGAAGGACTCGTCACACCTACTGACCCCTGCCAGAAGACACCACAGCTGAAAATGAACTAGTTACACCTGAAATCTTGTATCTATAGAAAGAAGTAAATTTGTTTTAGAAGTATTATTCGTAAATGTTTTAAGAAATAAATTTCTCTTATAGTTAAAAATTTACTATAGTAACAAAATTTGTGAGAGAATGCAATCTGTAATAAGTTAATAACTAAAATAATATAATTAAACAAGCAGATAGTTGATTTCAGAACACAGCCCACTGCGTTGCCAAACATACTTCTTTGCACAAAGATATCAATAAAGATATTGCTTACAGAATACCACATAAAGACGCATACGAATAACCATAGTTATGACCCTCTATGATTGAGACGATTGATCACGTTGACTGTCTTTAAGCAAGCTCAAGTTAGATAATAAGGCCCCAGAACTGTGATGCTGAGAACTGGCCCACCAATACATCACCAAAGCGAGACACACACCTGGTTTAAACATAAGATAACCCCTCCGCCCCATTTAAAATTTCCTGGCCGCTAGGTTCACCGTTTGCCAACCACCGCTCACTGCCTGATGGAGCTGACCTAGCCAGTGAAACATCGCACTACCGCGTAGCCGCGTGGAACAAGTGTTAGTCCAACTTTTGTTTGTGTGTGTATCCAATTGTGTAATTTAGAAATGTTTCCGAGATCTGTAGAGTTGTACATGTGAAACAGAAGAACATAGTAAATTTTAGAGGTGTGTATCTTTTGTTGCTGCGGTGGTATTTCAGATACTGGATTCCTGTGGTGCATTGTAGTTGCATTGCATGTTTCAGTTACAGAGTGCAATTCTCCTGCAATGCAACCATAGTATTCTGGTGTACCAACGAGAATTCACCACCATCACAGCTGTGAAATTTAATTTTTGCTGTGGAACAACTGTGTGACCTAATTGAGTAGAATTCATTATATAATATTGCTTCTGATATAAGAAAATAGGTTCTGCAAAATTTTTTTAATAAAAAAATTTTGTAATTAATTTAAGTTTAAACATAATAATTACTTTTTTAAATAGATATTATGTAATTGTAATTATTTTTCTTGTATACTAATTTGATTCTGCAGTTTTTATTTCTCACAGACCTAGCCAAATGATTTTGAACTCATATTTGTTTCAAAAATGAATATATGGATAATGTTCTTTTTCTTAAAATAGAGATGTGAATATAAATGTATTTGGTCTGAAAACAAACCAGGTCATTCTTTAATTTCTGGCCATGTATTATTTGCATGTAATCTTTTTAAATTAGTAATGGGTTGATTCCGAAACCTAACCTGATTCTGTCCTAGTACTCATCAATTCTCAATTTGATTGTATGGAAATTTCTAGGTGTAACCAAAGTAGCTGAAAAAAATTAGCAATACAAAATTTAAGGGGCAGAAACAGTTCAGCTGCATTGATATCTTACTGCATTGACATTTCAATAATTCTGTTTTCATCGTAGATTACAAAATTTTAGTGGGCGTTAACGCATGCCAATGTTCTTACCTGAGGCCAAATATATATTGCGTTGCTGTACTGTAGGGATTGTGTGTGTAAAGCCGACAAATGGCGTTTGTATTAACTTCTTGTAGAGCAGATGAACGGCACTTATATACATTAACGTCTTGGTTAAAATTAAGTTAAAACTTTGAGCAGCAGTTATATTTAACCTTAACGTAATTAAGGAAGTAACAATGTCTGTATTGCTTTCACGATTATGCCTATAAGAAATGTCATGTAAGAATAGCTGCCAGGGATAAACATTCATTAAGAGAAATAAGTCTCTGCCTATATTAAAAAAAAAAAAGGCCATTCCACGTAATAAAATTGTGTGTGCAAATAATGTAAAAGTATAATGAGCACGTAGACATTTGTAATTAAGTAATTCATTAATTTTTTAGGTAAAATTTTTTGTGCACTGAAATTTTATTTCCTAATGTTTGGAGCAATTTCAAGTGGCCTTTTGTTTTGGCCGTAAGAGGGGTCACATGCCACCCCTCCACTCAGGCAGCCGCCATTTTGTGACATCAGCCTCCCCTCCCTCACAAACGGATGTGTATATAAGCCGGTCGCTGGCAGGGCAAAGCAGAGTGTCCGTCGGGAAACCTTCAACGAAGTAGAACCCCATCGTCAATATACTCTCCGCTCACCCTCGCACCGACCGGGGGCCGAAATACGCTCAGTTTGCTACCTCTAACCCATCCTCCTAGCCCGGGGGCCAAAATATGTTCAGTGCCGACATAGAATTCCTACCTGCCATTACACCTTGTTCTGATACCCAGGGGCCGAAATACGCACAGTGGTAGTAGTACGCACCTGGAAACCTCTTATCAGTGGGACCGGGGTTGAAACACGCTCGACCACTGTCAACCTCTATCTAGGCACAGGGGCCAAAACACACTCAGCTGCCATCCCTCTACCTCCTACTCAAACCGCCAGGGTACAGACCTACATGGACGTTGGCAATGCAAACCATGCCTGCCGGAACAAGTGCTTGTTGTCGTGCGTGCCGCTGCCTATTTCCGGTCGTGTAAACCCCGTTCACTGCCATGCAGTCACTATATTAGAGTAGGTAGGGTGTATTTCAGTGTTTTTCCAGTGTATTGTAGGCCATTGTTGCCAAGCTATTGTGTGTGTGTATGTTTGTTCACTGCCACGCAGTCACTATGTTAGAGTAGGTAGGGTGTATTTCAGTGTTTTTCCGGTGTATTGTAGGCCATAGTTGTCAAGCTATTGTGTGTGTGTGTGTGTGTGCGCGCACAAATTGAACTTGTGCCAGTGTGGTTCAGAAAATCCAATGGAGAACAAGTGTGTTTTTTTCCTCATGTATGCTCATCCACCCTCCAATGTTCTTGCTCTAAGGAAACGGCTAAAGGAAAGAGCCAGTGCAGTGAAACGTGCCGCCTCAAGGAGGACGATGTCCCGCCTCTACCACCACTCTAGAGGAATTTGCCAAGGCCGAAGCCAGTAAGCTCGTCAGCACGTCTCCTGCTCCCCTGAGGTCCGAACACAACACTAAACCGGAGAGATATGGAAGTACTACGAGCGGCAGCTACCTTTACTCATGTCATATCACCCTTTAAAAGATCTGATAAATGACCACTGCCCCCGCCCTGTACCCCGGCGCGTGAGGCAATTGATCCAGGAGCTATTCTAGCTCTAGCTCAGCACTCTTCACGTCAGCTTCCGGAGGTGGTAAGCCAGAAGCTGTTTTATGCCTAGTGCGCATAAAAACTCTCTCCGCCCCCTGACACTTGTTAGTTAACCTAGGCTATTCTCTGGTAGTCTTAAGCCACTCATCTGCACGGAAGGGTTGTACTAATTCCCTAGCCATGCCTCCCAGTGTCAGTTATACAGAGGCCAGCCACCCTTGGTGCAGGTATAACCAGTGCTAGATGGCATGCTTCTGCAGCACCCGACATGGGGCCCGAATTACTAGAGCCGGCGCCAGCCTACTAAAATCCTAATTGTAGTAGCACAACTAAAATACTAGGTAGGTCTATGCCTTGCTGTGTTTCCCACTAAAATATATTACTAACAAGTGTAAAATCGTGGTATTGCTGTTAATCTGAATAAAATACAAAAGGTTCATACATGAACCTACTATTTAGCTAGCCTTAAATGTGACACGTGACGGTCTAGGGACAGGAGCAAGTCGGCATCTTACTAGGTGTTTTTAGTTCATCTTAGGTCAGTCACACAGGCTTGGGGGGCAGACCTTACTGAGACGGGGTCTGCATAATCTGGCGCTTGGCCTTAATGGTACCTTTAAACAGAGTCAGTCGGGTAGGCCGCCAGCTCAGCACAAAGTCTAGCTGAGTTAGGAAGGGCTTGAGAGTGCGGGTTGTTGGCGGAGCTGCGGGCTTACCTCCCACTGCCATGTGTCGGGCGCTTGTCGGCGTAGGACCAGTGTGGGGTCTCAGTGAGCTGACGGCTACGATGTCTGCAGGTCGGCTCTGGTGAGAGGCTGGCTCCGCTGCGGCAGGCAGGCGTCCGGCTCTCTATTGGTGGTTGGCTGAGATGGTCAGACGTCGTCGGCTGGCTTGATGCCTAGTACTAGGCGCAGGTCCAGGTGGAGGTACGCAATGATGGGGTATGCAGTTCCAGGGGTTTTCACTAGGGGACCAAACAAGTTATGGGGGGGAATTGCAAGGTGAGGCTTCAATAGTTATTGGGCTGCATGAGCTTGTTCCCAGGGGGGTCAAGTAGTTGAAGCTGGGGCAGGATGTTAAAGCAGTGCTTGCTTCCCAGCTGGGATAGCAGCTGCCTTACTGTCGCTCCACTTACTTTCTCTTCTGTGGGTGAACTGCATTTACTGGGGGTGAGGTGCTACGGTTCACGTCTGCAACAGGGTGGCAGCCAACGAGGTCCCGAGCTAGAGTGAATCCCAGAGGGGGTAGATCCCTCCTTGTCAGACCTGGTACTTCTTCCGGTGGGTTTATATGCAGTGAAAGGAGTGGGTAACTGAAAAGGTGATCTAGCTTAATCATGTGTCTTGCTAGTGGTCGTAGTTCTACCATAAGTGCTCACCACGTACCTTTGCTTGCCTGCTTCACAGTATGGGTGGTCGTCTTAATGTGTTCTGTTTTGATGACATACGTCTTGTCCTTTCTAGGGGACAGACCGCAGTGGTACTCAAAGTTTGGCAAACCAGTCTCAAATTCCGCTGTTCCCTGCCTCTCCTTTGCGGGGTGACTTTTACATGATATGACTAAGCACAATTCACACAAGAAGGAACAGACGGCGGTTATAGACTAGTAGCGTGTTTTAATCTATCCAGAATAGAAGACTGACCGGTACTTTTCTGCTGGAATCAAGGTACTGATTAACTTTTGGATGGTAAAAGCAAAAGACAGGTGCAGAGGCCTGTCGGCTTGAAGAGCCTTGCCTGAAGGGCATGCTAGAAGAACAAGAGCAATGAATTAGATAGCTGTCATTACAACTAAACCCAAACCAAAACAATGTTGTTCTATAGGGATTAAAGAGGGGAGTATGGGGGGTGGGGTTGACGCCAAGTGTCAAGTATGGAGGGAGGGGGAACGACGACTCTTCGGGGTTGCAGCGCTTGCTTGAAGAAGTTCGGCGTTGGTACTGGTGATCACTGGGTGTTACTTTACGAGGAGGAGAGCTAACACGACTGGTGCTAAGGCAAGCTGCAGGTATCAACTGCTGTTCTGCGGCAGTGCAGGGCCATGTATCCCTCTGGGCTAGGGGGGTGTCTCGGGTTCCTTCAGCCTTTGGGCAGCGGTGGTTGTTCCTTCGTAGACGGAGCTTCACTTGCTGCCATCTGTGTGGTGTCGGTGGTATCGGCAGTGCGAGCATAGGGGCAGCTTTGGCGTGGTCGACTGGTTTCCCTTCTCACTGGGTTTTTTTTTTGGACGGAGAGCGATTTATAAAATTCTCTTCTTTCAGGTGCATTCGGATCTCCACACATCCCCACCTTGTCTGTGGAGACGGAATGCTGGTCTGGGTGGCCGCCATCCAGGGTTTCTATCACTTCTAGGGAACATGGTGCTCACATATGTACTCATGATATGTAGTTGCAGCAAAAAGAAATAGTATATCTACGTGTTGCGCGGGAACCCCCCCATCCAACCTCTAGACGTAGAATCACAACGTCGAATTTCGGTGGTTGGGTGATGGACCGTCACCTTAACGTGGGCGGCATTCGCTTCTATATTTGCCGCTCTTCTGTGCACACTCCGTGCGATGCTAAAGNGACCGTCACCTTAACGTGGGCGGCATTCGCTTCTATATTTGCCGCTCTTCTGTGCACACTCCGTGCGATGCTAAAGGATGCTAAAGCGTGCTGGTTTTCCTTGTTGCTCTCTCCCTCTTTCTTTCGGGCAGGTTGCTTGACAGGCAGCATGCNGATGCTAAAGCGTGCTGGTTTTCCTTGTTGCTCTCTCCCTCTTTCTTTCGGGCAGGTTGCTTGACAGGCAGCATGCTAATGACTTCTGCCCACTGGGGAATTGGGGTTTCGGGTGAGTGTCGGCGCCCTTCAGGGAAACTGAGAATACGTGATGCTCACAAGAATCAGCTGAGGACTGTGGTTACATGCAGAAAGGTTTTATAGTTTAACCTGGAAAGTGAACTTGACATGCGTTCACGTAAGTTTTTTAAACACTGGGGCAAGTAAGGTGATTACTATCTCAAACTTACATGGGTGTGTGCTGCATTTCTCTCTACCTGCCCTGGCGCTGAAAGAGTGTTAAAAAGCAGCTTGTTCTGTAGCCTCCTATGGGTCACTGGGCAGGTTCACTTTACGTGTGACAGGTTTGACTCTTGGGAAGGGGGCATAAGGCCTTCCGAACCTTAGGTCACCAAGATTTGATATTTAACCTTTGCAAAAAAGATTATAATTTTTTTAATTAATTCATTTGTTGTATTTTCAGGCAAACAGTTTGCTTTGAAATACTACTTTGATGTTAGGTGCAACTATTTTGAGTGATGGATATTTTTGATAAAATTTCTACGATCTAGATAGTTGGGAACTTGTAATAATGGCACAATGCTGTAGCAAATTACTGTTGAATTCTCACGAATGCAGTGACCTTAGTAGGGGTCAGACTCGGCAGAGCTCTGGACCGCTTCGTTTGACAGGATAACCATACATCATTGAGAACTAAAATCACATGATTAGTTTTATTTAATGCTTCATGTATTCTACCAATTCGCATGTTGCCAGGCATGTTAGGAGAGGAAACAAGCTCAACAGAGGGAGTGAGGGGGTGAAAGGATGTCATGCTGGTTGCTAGGGAACTGCTTCCCCTTTTGTCAGGCGTGTAAGGCAGGGGGGCGAGGTCGCACCTGACTGCTCGATTCCAAAGCATCAGCTCAACTGCAGAGTATCTCACTTAACGTATTTCACAACCAGTTACATATTAGACATTGCATAAGCAACCAGCTTAAGTGATAGGGAAGTTCTTTCGATTGATGCAATATTCAATAAATGGTAAGAGCGAATAATTTTGTCGTTGTTTATATAAGAATTTTGCTGGATCCACTTAAAATTTGCAGCGAATATAGTTTTCCGATATGCAGTCTCCACTGTGCTACATTGAATCTGCTTGGAAGGTCGTAGATTCTAACATGGCTGGACATGCCAAATATATATATATNCTCCACTGTGCTACATTGAATCTGCTTGGAAGGTCGTAGATTCTAACATGGCTGGACATGCCAAATATATATATATATATATTTGCTGTTGTAATTTCCACTTGGTCAGATTCCGAAGTTAAAGCTTCCAGTCCCGTATCATTTACACAAAATGTTACCAGCTTAACAGNTTTGCTGTTGTGATTTCCACTTGGTCAGATTCCGAAGTTAAAGCTTCCAGTCCCGTATCATTTACACAAAATGTTACCAGCTTAACAGCTGTGTAACGTACTTAAAAGAAAATTTTGTATGATGTTTAAGCCAACAACATGTTGTTGGAATGCATAGACAACAGTTTTGAGAACCTGTAACAGTCTACCACATTCAGTGATACAGCAACACCAGCGGTAGTCAAAGCATAAACCTAAGCAGAGTACAGACAGGAACAAATTGTATCATACAACAAATATAACATACAAGGTAGCTGAAATACAGTATAGGAAGTTGGGTAATGCATAGACAACAGTTTTGAGAACCTTTAACAGTCTACCACATTCAGTGATACAGCAACACCAGCGGTAGTCAAAGCATAAACCTAAGCAGAGTACAGACAGGAACAAATTGTATCATACAACAAATATAACATACAAGGTAGCTGAAATACAGTATAGGAAGTTGGGTGAGCAACGAAAATAATAAATAAAAATATAGAATCATGTTATTTCAAAATTGAGTATTATAGTAGTATATGTATTAAGTATGAGATTAGTGCTCCAAGAGGGTCAACATGTGGTTTATGTTGTGTTTACAGCAAGCCCAGCTGTTGGTGTGCGACTGGCTGCTGGAAACGAGAACCGCCTTGTGGGAAGAAGAAGCGGGCAGCACAGAGTCTGCGATGGTGCTGCAGCCAGTACCGGGCCCAATACTCAATGCATTCCAGAGGGATGTAGTGTCTCTCAGAAGGCTGACGCAGTTTGTTCCAGTAAGTTCACGTTATAGCTGTGTGATGTACTGTTACAGCTTGGTTGCGTGTGTACCGCATATTGTTGATAGTTGCAGTTCTTCTGGATAAAACTTTTAAAAGCCTACTGTTGTTTTCCAATTCAAACAGCATATATTGTAGAAACTGTTTCTCGTTATTGTGGGGAGTACAGTAGAACCCCAATTTAACAACATGTCATGGTTCCTAAAAATCTTTACTCTATTTCACTGTTTCTTTAAATCCAAATGTATATATTTTAATTAACACCAATACATTGTTATGAAAAGGTGTTTTTTCAATTTATGACTGTGTTTCATCGTCTCTGGTGCAAAATAACAGTTTTATTTAAATTAAATACTGACGTAATTCACTAGGCAGATGTTTTGCAAATGAAATGGTACCCCACAAGAACATTAACGAGAAAAATTTTTTCAACATTGTGCATTGCTTCTCTTTTAAATAGTGTAAAATTCATCTTCAAAGGCCTTTTTGTACAAAATTTAGACTATTTATTAATTAAATTTTAATTTATTTCAGTAGGAAGGAGTTTTCTTGATAAAAATATTTTAACACAAGACCATAAAGAACCATGTTAATGAGAAAAAAGCTCAAACCTTGTGTTGTGTTTAAATTTCAGCGAGCGTGAAATCCATTCTCAATGACATTTGTTTTTGCAAAAATTAGTAGATTTATTAACAAAACACAAATTTATTTCAATAAGCAGTTATCTTTGAAATAGAAGTATACATCCCACAAGACCGTGGACCTCCTCTTACCGCCACAAAAATGTAAACATTGTGGCTCATGCTACTATGGGTATATTTTTAGCCAGTGTGAAGGCAAACTTTCTCACTAAAATTAAATAAATAAACAAACCGTTGTTTGCACACTGCACCATCATGCCTTCATTTATCCAACACACCGAGAGCCCACAGCGGCACACGTTAAGTCAAGTCAACTCACATGCACACAGCTGGTGTGAAGGACATGACCTACTTTTGGAGGGCAACTGCGAGACGTGCGGCAGAGGAGCGAGGCGGATTGCAGCAGAGACGGGCGGTGCTGGTGCATCGTTATTATTGACGTTAATGTGTTGTATGCAAAGTCAAAGCCAAAAAACATGTAAGAGTCGTCGATTAAAAGCACAAAACCGAAATCCGAAACAGTAAAAAACATCATATTCCAATAAAAATAGCATAAGCAGGTCAACAACAGGCAGTGTAGCAAATTCCATTCGCAATCCGTAGTAAAAATCCAAGAAGAAACGCCAAAAATCAAAGTTGTAACAGCACTTTCGAAAAACGTATCCCGAAGTTAAACACTGCACACAAAGCCTAAGGAACATGGTGTACTCATGAGATAAAACGTGCTCATGGGAGGGAAAGAGATGATCTGTAACCTGCACTGTTATTGGTTACCACTGTTGGTATGCTCAGAGCTTGGACAGCTGTGTATGGCGGGAGGGAGGGGTGAAGAACATTCACTAGGGGCACGCACCATCTTAAATCGCAGCAACCGTTATTAGATTTTCATTGCAACTGATCCCATTTTAGCAAGGATATTAATTTATTTTCATAAATTGTTAGGATTGTTTGACGGTTCCTGAAAACGGCTACTTTAGGTTGCTGTTTTCGTTACCTACAAGTTTGTTACTTTGGGGTCAACTGTACGTGATTTGATACATTAAAGTATTAGTCATGTTTTCAGTGTTTGAATTTATTGGTATAGGCTATTCATGGTAAAGTGAGCACTTGATGAAGCCCTCTCATGTAGAATAACAGTAAATTAATATGGTTTATTGTAGCCTTAGACGTTAACTTTTGCTTCTGGCGAAATATATACAGTGTGTTTATTACTTTCATGGAAATATTTTTGTAAACTAGGGCCTCAAAAAGTGCTCACTTTACTGCGGACAGTCTATAGCAAAGGTGTGATGAGAGGATAACTTGCCTTTGAAACTGATTACTGACTTTAAGAGTGACTTATTCATAAATTGTGTGCTAAGTTGATATTTGCACAAAGGTATTAATCGCATGAGCAGCTAAAAGAGGGGAGGTAGTAAATGAGAATTGAGGGCACCCAAACGAAAGATGGAGATATGGCCACAAAAAGAGCAAAGCAAGTGGATTTTATTCTCTGCAGTCAGTTCATCTGCAGTCTAACCTCAGCCTTCAGCATCATTTACATCTCAATGTTTAGGAAAACAAATAAATGTTCCTGTAATTACGCTGTGAGGTTCCTATCATTCAAATGGTTTAGGCAGCTGGAATGTGTGTTCATTTTGTCTTCATTACTCATGTTTACAAAAAAGGGCTGGCAAAAGAACAATTATTCTCAATTATCAGTTATCATTGCTTATTATTATTTCAATAATCTTTACTTGAACTATGGTCGCATATGGAAAATGTTACTATCAGATGTGCTATCTTCTATTTCACAGTAAACTTGTTATCTTCGGTGCACTTAATGGCATTCAGAAAACATAGGGTGCCCATATGGTGAGAGTATAATAACAGTACAAAAAATGATGCTATGGCATTAACTTTATTTTGAATTGACAGGCTATCATCTTACACTTTTTACGGGATAATCAATTAATCAATAAAGCAGAGTTTCCCTACAAAGGTTTTCTATATCATAAGAATTGCTGTTGCTGAAAGTTTGTCTTTTTGCAGTCTGCATTGCCGAGAGTATTTCTGTACGAAGCAACTGCCCGGTTGATGGCTGGAGCTGCACCAGGTCGCACGCAGCAGCTTCTTGATCGCAGTTTGCGCAACAGGAACAGTCGATCTTCCATCATTTGTGGGAAAGGTCATTATTAATTCACTATATTTCCTGCCCAATAAATTTTGAACACCTAGTTTGTGCAAAGAAATTTTAGTATTAGAAACATTGCTGTGCCATATTCAAAATAATGTTCACATGCTGTGATGGTTATGCATTTGAAATTAATTTTACTTAAAAAAATTTAAATTTCAAGGGTTGCAAGCAACTAACTCAAAGGTCAGGCATATAAATAAAGTCTGTTTGGATACCATTTGGTTATGCTGAACTGATAAATTACTTCTAAGAACTGCTATCNTTGGTTATGCTGAACTGATAAATTACTTCTAAGAACTGCTATCTGCAGATCAGTCACTTGATAACGTGCAAATTTTTTGTTGGTACATTTGCAGAGTTGATGTTTGCAGATATAACAATGGGAAAGTTGTAAATGTAACAACTTTGTACATTACCTGAGAACAGTGAAGAGAAATTAGCGTTACGTAAACTTGAGAACAGGGAAATATAATTTTTCTGCTTTGGTTTGTTTTATATGAACCTCGTTATTACAAAGTGCCAAAATTATGGTTTCTTCAGGTTTGCATTAATAATGCTTCACTGTTCTGGCTAAACAGTAGGACCAAATTCTGAATGAAATTTATTCTCACCATTGTAATTAAACACNTAATGCTTCACTGTTCTGGCTAAACAGTAGGACCAAATTCTGAATGAAATTTATTCTCACCATTGTAATTAAACACAAGAATATGAGCTGTGAGTTTCCAGCAAGTGTGGATGTTCTTATGCTTGCAGACAAGTCGGAGGAAGTGTGCGGGGAGCGGGAACACGCAGCAGCATTGTACCTGGCTTGCAGACACCTCCCGTCACCCCTGCTATCGTCCCCAGGCGAGAGGGTGGGGATGTTGTCCGAGGCGGCTAAGATGCTGGAGAGGATTGGTGACAAGAAGCGCCTTGAGGACTGCTACAAGCTCATGAAGTCCTTGGGAAGCACCTCTGTCACCAACTGAGCTGCTATGTTTCTTTGTGCGAAAGAAACGCGTCTGAAGTCTCACAGTTCTTGTAAAATGCATGGAACTAGATTGACATGACTTTGTTTCAAGTTACGAGGCTTTTATTTATCACACGGATTAATGTGTACAAAGTTAAAGTATTGTGCGTAATGTGTTTTTTTTTTGTGAATAAGAAAGCTTACATAAATCTTGTTTTGTAATTATTTTGTATTTTTATGGAAAATATAAATTGTTTATTTAATGTAATTATAATTACAAGAGATGACTCGGAATGTAATCTGATCATTGTGATCTTATTATCCAAACTGGAGTTAGCCTTGCATACTAATTGTACAATTATGGGCTAAAAGAAAAGGCAAAATAAAAGTCTAGGGAGCATTAGCAAGAGCAGTGGTTCAGAATAATGCTATGGTAGTTGCATCATGTCACGTAATATCTTGCAATGTGGTCATGTTTTGACGATGGAAACCATATATGGCTGAATGGTAGCATGTCCAATGGTAAGCCCAGTTCACAAAATGTTTGGGAATGTGTACACATGCTGGGGTACAATTTGGTTTTAAAATGTTCAACTTGACGCGTGACGCTCTTTGATAAGGAAATATAAATACGACTTTGCCTCATCTGCACATGAAATCACATAACACAGGTGGGGTGTGAACCTCAAACAACTTGCGTCTAGAGTCTACGAGCATGCGCCTAGACGCGGGGGCCCTCACGGACAAAGGCAGCCAAGTTACTATGCCTTATCAGACGTCACGCCAACCCCTCTCGTGTGATAGAAGCCAGCATAGCACGCCAACTAAATGCCTAAACTCACGCTGCAAATGCAACCCTGCATGACAGAGATGCCTGCTTTCGCCATGGACCGAGAGATGGCACGAGAAAGCGCCGCTCCGCCCACAGGAGGAGGAGCTCAACCCGCCATCCCCGCACTTCAGAAAGCCCGCGGGCACGTGGAATATGCCGTAGAACAACAGTTCATTCTCAGCAGCCTGCTCCACCACTACCGGTGTGGGAGCCCTTTGCTAACACAGTCTTCGCGACCTACTAGACGCTCTTCAAGACCTTCACCAGAAGTCCCCGAAGAAGTCAACGCCCCTTTTCTACACTTACTACCTTTCTGGTAGTGGTACCCGAGTGCCGTCTTGACAACAACCATTGAGTTAGTTAGGGTTAACCAGTATAATCACAACCACAAAGCGCACGCAATAAGACGGCAAAACTAGGGGGAAAAAAATAAAAACAAATAGCAGAGATAGCTCTGCCAACTATAGTGTGGTAACGAAACTACACGAAACAGCCGACCAATGACCGAAAGCACGACGCTCCTGAATGAACGATATGGTCCATACCGTATAAGAAGGCCACTTTCTGACAGTCAGTGAGTGGCAATTTTATGTATACGAAACAAACAAAGCGCCATTTACAAAATCCTGTATCAGCTGATGCACGAACGAACAAAAGTTAAAATTACGTTGGCTATTCTGAGTGCACTGCCGATGCACATCAGAAAAGCTGAAAATACGCGGATAAGAAAGAGTTCTTGCATTTATTAATACATTTTATTTTACAAGGTCACAAAACAATGGTTGTTAGTGTTAAAAACTAAACTTCGTGATAATGTAGTTATGTTTAGGTGATCAAAATGAAATGTACAATAGAACGATACGACGTGGAAAAGTTTTCTGAAGTTGTGCTAACTTCA
>NQII01000321.1:958679-980318 GCA_002778355.1 Clitarchus hookeri | reverse complement strand
CTCTATGCCAGATCGTAACAGGCAGTTGGCGAGGCTCGTTACCGCGCGCGGCGGACAACCGCGCCGGAGATAAAAGAAAGAGTGCGGGTGCTGGTTGTGAACCCGCAGCTGGCGAGCGGAACGCATTGTTGTGTGGTTATCACTCCCACCATCGCGCTTCCACGAACACTGGTTTCGACTGTTGGCTACGTGCGATGGCTGAGGAAGAGTGGCGGGTGGGGAGGCAGGACCCGCTCGGATATGTTGTTGATGGTGACCCCCGGCCTCTCCCGTCTAGTCGGAGGTCACGTCCAAATAATACGGCAGTGGAAGGAGAGCTTCCTTCTCTTCTGTTCTCTTCGTGGACCGCCTCTCCCGACGGAGAAGGCTCCGCGGCTCCGGCTGCTGCACGGGAGTCCACGGCCAAGGCGTATGTAAGAAGAAGCAGTTGGCACTCCCGGGATGGGCCTTCGTTCCTATTTGCTGTCTAGATTTGGGGCTGTGGACGATTACTTGCTGCCAACCACGCAGCGTAAAATCAGTCAGGCAATAATTCTCTGAACTGTTATTAAACATTTTAGAACTAAAAAAAAATTATTTACAGGAGAATATTATGTATTACGTTGCTAATGTTTTTTTGTAATATATGTATTTTTTAAATTTTAAGTGGAAATTTGTTTTGTCCCTGAAGTGCGGCATTGATGGCTACATGCCTATGCAAAATAGTTAAACATTTTTAAAAGATAAATTCATTCTAAGCTGCAATAAACTTGTGAAATGTATGTGGAAAAAAAAATTTAAGTCAAACATTTCATAAGTCACCAGTTTTTAATAGAATTTTCTTGGGNTGTGAAATGTATGTGGAAAAAAAAATTTAAGTCAAACATTTCATAAGTCACCAGTTTTTAATAGAATTTTCTTGGGGCGTTTAAGATTTTCACGATTAATTTAAGGTTAGAAGTTTTGCAACGAAGAATTAAAAATTTTATTACACATATTTTCGTACGGTTAGGCATGATTACATGTTAAATACATAAACATGTATTTATTGTTTNAAAAATTTTATTACACATATTTTCGTACGGTTAGGCATGATTACATGTTAAATACATAAACATGTATTTATTGTTTTACAGCAAACATATTAAACTTTTAACAACTTTTTAAAGTATTTGAAAGATAAAAGAAGAAACAGTGTTCGAAGACACGAAACCTACCCAACGGACAAAGAGTTTCAAATAGCATGGTGAGTCCCACCAAAACGGATTTACTACCGCAACAAGCTTCATAAACCGAAAATAGCTTACCATGTTACTTTTTTCGATAAAGAATATTTGTACGAATAAAAACACATGACTGGAATCATAAACATGTGTTACTTTGCGCAAAATTCGTTTCACTGTACAAATTATACAAGTTTGTACATATGCATCTTCAATGTTGGCATACACACAATCGTCAAAGCTTAATAAGAACTTGTAGGCCCTATCCAGTGTTACCCCCCTGTCCGCGGCTCAGTGGCGACCGGAGAATTTGTTGCGGGAAGGGCACTCGAAGCTGAACCCGACTTTGTGTATTTTGCAGGGAGTCATACAATATAGTCTATTCGCGGTGTCTTCACACTTCTTGAATCAAACCTTTGAAAAATTACCCCATGTAGGACATGTTTAGTTGATTCCTAAATATGCCACGTATTACAAACGTTTTATAATTCTGTTATAACCTTGTTTTTAGTTAAATTAAACTTTTATTAACATTTTTTATAAATTGTTACATTTTATTTATAATTCGAATTAAACCAGGAAAAAATAGGAGTGCTGGTAACGCCTAGTAAGAAATAGCTCTTATACAAAATAATATTACATCGAGTGCGCGCGAATATCGTGCGTTGTTCCTTTTGTGTAGTTTTCTAGACTCAGTTAAGCTTTGTTTACACGAGACTGAGGAATATTCTGTAAGTAGAACTTTAGCAGGGCTTCAAAAAAAGTGGAAGTAACCGTGAGCAGCCTATGGCCGCAGAGTACGATAGAGGGTGGGAGTGACGCCATGGNGCGTCACGGCGAGGAGGGGAGTGGCACCATGTATGAGGGCAAGAAGTTTGTAGGAAATTTGAATTCACGGCCCTGTACTAATTTCTCAGGAATTCGCCCAGAATATTTTAAGTTATAGAAGTCTGAAAATGTCGTTTTTTGCCATTTTCAGGAGCTTTAAAATAGTGTTTGCAATAAGCGCTATCTTTAAAAAGTTGTAAATGCTATGCTTTTTCCGTGCGTAAATGGGATTATGCACACATGGAAATAGTTTGTTGTAAAAACGTGTAATACGAACACACTGCAACCTAGCAGTTCGTGGTGCCTTAACCCGAGGGAGTTTTTTTTCTAAGGCCTTATAAATTATTATACTAGGTAGTGTATAGTCCGAGATATAAGCTACTCACTTTAAAGTGAGCACTTTTGAAAGCCATGTTATTTAGAAAAATAGTCAGTAAATATATTTTATTATGCCGTTGACGTTAAATTTCGAGTGTGGCTGAATATACACGCTGTGTTTGTTACTTACATGGCAATATTTATTTTTAAATGTTGCTAAAGGATAAAAAATGACTGAAACGAAAAAGTAACTAGGGCCTCAAAAGTGCTCACTTTACCTTGAACAGCCTATACACGAAGGTGTGGCCTTTCTTGGCTAGCTCCCCATCCCTTTGTCATGGAAGATGGGCGTCTATGGTCACGACGTGGTTACAACTTCCGGCTTCCCAGCGTGGTTTCTGGTTCCACGCAGCCTGCCCCCCCCCCCATAAGGGAATCCCTAGTAAAAATTTCAAACTCCTCAAGGTCACGTCTGCTTTATAAGGAAACACAGCGACGGATTCTCCCAAGACTGCATGTACATTCATGGGGAGATGAATTTCTCGCATGTTATATCTGTAACAGTAGGATAGTTTTACACGCGCATGTATGCCAATGGATTAAATTGCAGTTGCCACTTTGTACTTTTCTCCTTTTCATAAAGGAATCCATGCAGGAAAGCCCTACAAGTAATATTTTTTATTTAACATTTTTTTAACTGGATAACAGTTAAAAGTGCTGACTGTAGAAAATTGTTCTTTTTTTCTTGCCTGAAAAAAAAACGTATTCACAGAATGTTTGTTTGTGCAGTCAGTAGTTTTAAAGATAATATTTTTTCTAAGGAGTGTCTTTAACGGCCCTGCCTACCAAGCTGGCAGCCACGAACTTACAAATGGGAAATCAACGTTAAACGAAATTCCTTCTCATTGCGTCAATTATAAAGATAAATATTTCAAATACACAACATTTTACGCAATTTTCTCAGAGAATATTGAAAAAAAAAACTTTTTTTTTGTTATGTGCAAATTTTAATGACATTCTAGGAAAAAAATATATTAAACAAAATAATCGGCAAGATGTCTTAAGCAGCATTCCTCAAGAAATTTCCTGCAGAATAATTTTCGTTTGAAATAGTTATCTTTAAAACTGACGCAATGAGTAGGATTTCGTTTGACTTTTATTCCGCATTTGGACGTTCTGTGCCTGCTTGCTAGGTAAGCAGGCCGGGCCCTTGAGCGTTCAAGATGTCGTTTCTTCAAACAACGCAGCACTCTCTCGAAAGTCTTTTTTCCCTCTCTTGGATTTAGTGTGGGAAGCCAGTCTTCAAGCAGCTGTACATCTCTTTTATGTGTACGTCTGTTTTGTTTGGCACGTACCAAAGTACTCCTAGAACCAACGGTAAAACATTTCTTGACGAGTGTTTTAAGTCTCGAGAAGAGGGGAAGTGAAGAGGTAAAAAATGACAACACTAGACGAGAAGATGCCGGGAAAATTCCGTGAGTTCAATCGGGTCAAAGACTTGCACATTCGTTTTATTTCAGAGCGTATATTGAAATAAAACTCAACGAACAAGAGGCTGATCATACGCACCTAATTTGACAGCATAATTGGCACAAATAAAAATAAACGTTCTTTCAACACTTGTCACATCCTCGATTATACTCTGCAGTCTCCTCTACTAGTCATTGAACTCGCAAAATTTGCCAGCTTCTCGGTACTAAGGAACGACACCGATTCATTTTTACAAACCAGAGGAATTTGCAGGTCTTCAATTCCTGAAATTATTAGGGTAAAGTTAAACGCACTGTAATTTAAAAAAAAAAAGCACCATAAAGATTTTACATGCTTATTCAACCTTTTTTACCTGTGTACATAAACTCATTCACATATTTATTTTAAGAAAAATATATTCTATATTATTTTATTGAGTCACTTAGGAATCAAACACCCCAGATCCCACCCCTTGTAATTGAATGTCTGTGATTCGTTTTCAGGCATTGTTAATGCGTATCAAAAACATACTCTGTATGTATATCTAGGATTTTTCAATGTTCAGTAACAGTGTTTTCCTGAAAGATTGCTACTTCTAGCTGTTGGAGTATTATTCATAGTATTTTATAAACTACGGCGAAATGATGGTATATCACTAATCTTCGGAATGAGCCGATATTATTCGTTCTGCAAAGGCGGCCTAGCTTGTGCCGGAGTTGAGTTGAGAGATTTTGGCGGCTCTTTAACTAGGTCTTGAGAGTCGATGAGGGCGAAACGAGGTGAGATGGAGCAGCGTCGGAACGCAAGGGCGGAGGAAACTGAAGATCTCCGAGAAAACCCACCAACCAGTGGCATCGTCCGGCACGATTCCCACTTGTGAAATATCCGGATTGACTCGGCCGGTTCGCCTTGGTGGGAGGCGAGCAGTCTAACCGCTCAGCCATCGCGGTCCCCAGTTTGTGCTGGAATTTTGTTTCCAATAACGGGATGATCTCTGTGCTCGAAGTATAAGGGGGGAGAAACTGGTATAGGACTTCCAGGTCGCCTTTCTTTATCTAGTAGTTACAGTAAATCTCCCAGCTAGCAGCAAGCGAATACGGCCACTTTTGTACGTCTAGTGTATGTTTGTTGGGGTTATGTGAGCACGTGGGTATAATTTGGTCCTGGATACTGAATAATTCCAATGCTCCTTATTTGCGGGAGAGTAAATGCGCCGCCTTAATGTATCGTGGTGTTTCCAAGAGCCTTAAGATTTCAGTGTCCTTGTTCACGTATTTTATTTTAAAGGTTAGACATATGTGTTATTTGTGTGTGTCGTTGTGTTGTAATGTCAGCACTCATAANCATGGTGTTTCCAAGAGCCTTAAGATTTCAGTGTCCTTGTCACGTATTTTATTTTAAAGGTTAGACATATGTGTTATTTGTGTGTGTCGTTGTGTTGTAATGTCAGCACTCATAAGCGCGACACAGTGTTCTTCCCAGCGTAATGCACCAGCTCCAGTAGCTCGGCTGACTCCTCAAAGATGTATAAACAACCAACTGATTATGTGTATTTGAAACTGTTGAGTAAACGTCACAGCAAGTTATGTGCCGATTTTCAGTATGAAAGTAAAATAAATATTGGTTAGCTGTGTTTGCCAAAGAAGACTTACATCTGTGGTCTGCGGAGTAACAAGGCAGGAACGTTGATCCTTTTCACCGTGCAACTAGAGTCTACAATTGTTTTGACACAGCCTGACCATTACATAACTTGTNAGGAACGTTGATCCTTTTCACCGTGCAACTAGAGTCTACAATTGTTTTGACACAGCCTGACCATTACATAACTTGTAGTGTTTTTTTTATCTCTCTTCTCTACTCTGAAAATTCTGAGAACACGATTTGACTTACCATATGAACTGCTATTCTTGGTAAATCCCATTTTGAATCTGTTGAATATTTCAATATGAAAAGTTGGCTGCTCATATGAAGGAAATGTTCANTCTTGGTAAATCCCATTTTGAATCTGTTGAATATTTCAATATGAAAAGTTGGCTGCTCATATGAAGGAAATGTTCACAATACCAGGAATTGGCATGTATTGATAGTACTATTTATAACTAAAGCATGGTCACATTGGTATAAGCCATATACAAGCTAAGATACACTACAGAAAAGAGGGCAACGATAATCAGGGAAATTGTGGGGGAAAATACATTTAAAAACAAAACAAAAATACAAGGAAATTATTAAAATAAAAGGGTAGAAAAAAGGCCATAAAACTCCACAAATTGCCCCAGAACTGTGATTTCACACAAAATTAGTGAAACTCTGCTTCTCATAGTGCAAGCAACAGTGTGTGTGTGTGGGGGAGGGGGGGCAGCATTGATTTATCTCGTGCTATGTGCTCGCTATTGCTCGTGCTTCAGGAAGTAGAGTTTTAGTTATAGTTTATAGCATTCAATAGGTCTGCTAAAAGTACACTAATGTACAGAGATATATATGACAAGTCAAGTTGTACACGATACATGATTAATGCAGTGAAACATGGAAACATAACGTATAATTAAAACTTCTTCTTCTATATAGGTGCCTCACATCTTCTGACATGAAGCATCTCGACCAAAAACACCACGACCTGTGAAAAGCAAGAACAAAANATATAGGTGCCTCACATCTTCTGACATGAAGCATCTCGACCAAAAACACCACGACCTGTGAAAAGCAAGAACAAAAAGAAACAGACACTGGCATTCAATTTGCGTGCTGTTCGCACGCATTCCTACACCCAACAACTGTGGGGTAGGCATTTGTCATTGGGATACATGAAAATAGCAAATATTTGGATATATGTAGTAGTCAATCTGACACAAATATTCATCGATAGAATAAAATTATTTACACATTAAAAATTATTTTATTTCATACTTAAAAGTTTTTTAATTTGAAAAACATTGTTTTCGCAATTATTGGGGTGAGTTGTTAAAAAGCTGACTTAATAAGTAAGAAAGCCCTTTCTGAAGTATTTTTGAGATAACAAGAGGTAAGTGTATGAGTTCTTTGTTTCTCGTGTTATGGTCATGAAAAGATTAATTTTTTAAATAATGTAATTATGGTTTTTTGATATAAAAATAATTGAAGAGTATATATACTCACGTGTTAGTGGTAAAATTCTAGCTCTTTTGAACAAAGACCTACAAGAATCTGAAGGGTTTTTTTTTTACCAAATATTATCCTTAAAGTTTTTTTTACATAAGGAAAAGTTTTTCGTTTTCTTATTAATTCCCCCCAAAAATTACTCCGTATGTCATAAAATAGTGAAACAATGCAAAGTAAACAATTATAGCTGTCTTTCTACTAAGAATTGCCACAATATTGCGCAGGGAAAAACAGGCAGAATTGAGTTTTGGCAAAATTGGCTCAATATGAAATTTCCAGTTTAAGTGGTTATCTATACGTAGCCTAAGTAATTTTGTATGTTTTGCTTCACTGATTTACTCTTCGCCATAGCGAACACTTAACTGTATTTGNATATAGGTGCCTCACATCTTCTGACATGAAGCATCTCGACCAAAAACACCACGACCTGTGAAAAGCAAGAACAAAACGAAACAGACACTGGCATTCAATTTGCTTGCTGTTCGCACGCATCCCTACACCCAACAACTGTGGCGTAGGCATTTGTCATTGGGATACATGAAAATAGCAAATATTTGGATATATGTAGTAGTCAATCTGACACAAATATTCATCGATAGAATACAATTATTTACACATTAAAAATTATTTTATTTCGTACTTAAAAGTTTTTTAATTTGAAAAACATTGTTTTTGCAATTATTGGGGTGAGTTGTTAAAAAGCTGACTTAATAAGTAAGAAAGCCCTTTCTGAAGTATTTTTGAGATAACAAGAGGTAAGTGTATGAGTTCTTTGTTTCTCGTGTTATGGTTATGAAAAGATTAATTTTTTAAATAATGTAATTATGGTTTTTTGATATAAAAATAATTGAAGAGTATATATACTCACGTGTTAGTGGTAAAATTCTAGCTCTTTTGAACAAAGACCTACAAGAATCTGAAGGTTTTTTTTTTGCCAAATATTATCCTTAAAGTTTTTTTTACATAAGGAAAAGTTTTTCGTTTTCTTATTAATTCCCCCCAAAAATTACTCCGTATGTCATAAAATAGTGAAACAATGCAAAGTAAACAATTATAGCTGTCTTTCTACTAAGAATTGCCACAATATTGCGCAGGGAAAAACAGGCAGAATTGAGTTTTGGCAAAATTGGCTCAATATGAAATTTCCAGTTTAAGTGGTTATCTACACGTAGCCTAAGTAANTTGCTCAGTATGAAATTTCCAGTTTAAGTGGTTATCTACACGTAGCCTAAGTAATTTTGTATGTTTTGCTTCACTGATTTACTCTTCGCCATAGCGAACACTTAACTGTATTTGNCACGTAGCCTAAGTAATTTTGTATGTTTTGCTTCACTGATTTACTCTTCGCCATAGCGAACACTTAACTGTATTTGCTTGCTATTTTTAGAAAGAAACTGAATGAAATAAGTCTTCTCGAGGTGAAGTCTTAAATTGTTGACTTTAAACCAAACATATAATTTACTGAATGTGGTGCTGACGTAGTTTTTCCTTCGACCTGCCCGAGACTAATATACTGGCGTCGTCTGCTAAACTAATTTGAATGGTACTTGGATTAAGGCAGCTAGGCAAGTCATTTATATAAACGAGGAACAGCAAAGGTCCGGGAATTGAGCTTTGGGGAGCACTGTGCTTTATTTTTCCTGGTTTGGAATTAGCAGGGATTGAGTTGTCTTTAATACAAACTTGTTGCTGTCCGTTAGATAGATACGAACAGTGGCGCAGATTTTGCATGGAATACGTAACTACTTTGTGGCTGTGGATTTAGGTTATGGAGGCGGGCGGAAAGAGGAAGCAGTTCGTGCCGGTGAGAACAGCGAGGTAGTGGAATGTGTCGGGGGAATAGTTTTCTATGGTGAATAGGGTTGGGCGATTTAATAAAGGACTGGAGAGGGGATAAGGGAAGAAGCGCATGCAATCGGGTGAGAGCCCAGTTACGAGCTGGAAAATTACTGTTTAAATAAAGGGCAAGGGTGGTATTGCAAAATGTCTTTCTGCAGTAGTCAACTCTTTTTTTTTTCTTAAGCAACAGTGATGTTATTGTACACGCCTGTATTTGTGGCGGATAGAACTCCTTGGCAGTGAAAAGTAAGTAGTGCATATGCTCATGTTTGTCTGAGAACTTAGAGCGAAACATAGTCTGCCAGGTAACCTATAAATATGCGGTTATCTGCCGTACTGGGGAAGGCTGTGACGTACAACAGTGTCTCGTCTTATCTCAATTCCAGAACACAGTTCATGCCCCATTCGTAAATTACAATTCTTCACACAGTAGTTAGTAAATTATCAATAGTGAATTATCAATAGATTTAGGATTAACAGTAGCAATAAAGCACCATACAAAAAACTTTTTAGAGCAATTTACGTTATATCTTTTTCAAGTATGTATATTTTAGATGTTAGGTGCAAAATCCTGATATGCGTGTATAATTAATGTAAAGCAATGTTAAATTACACTCAACGTTTCATAATACATCAAATTTCTCAAAAGGTCCTCTCTACTCTACCATAAAATTATACAACACATTGGCATTTAGTCTCGAAACCATTCGATTGTTAAACATATTGAAACATAATATAAAATGTATTTTACTTAATGGATTACTGTTTTTGTCAATGATTTGTAGTATACAAAATCGATGTGCTGTAATTTTATCTTGGGAAATACATGAAACATGCAAGCAGAATTTACAATTTAAATTAAGATCATAATGTTTTATGTTGTATAAACGTGAGTAAGTTACCACTGCATGTAGATAATACTTTTATATCCTTTAAAAAGGTAGCACACAAACCATTTGGTTGTATGGAACCTTATAGTCTATTTGTAGTTTCTTCACACTTTTTGGATCAAATCCCATATATGACATATTTGGTTGTTTCCTAAATATGCCAAGTATCACATGTATTTTATAGTTGTGTTAACATAAAAGTGCCTTATTTTTAGGTAAATTGAACTTTTATTTATATTTTGTCTATGAATTATATTATTTCATTTATAATTTATATTAATAAAAACAGAGAAAATAGGTGTGTTGGTAATATATAGTAGGAAATAGTTCTTATGCAAAACATTATTACACTGAGCATGCACAAATGCGGTGTAGACTAAACTTTGTGTTTGCATGAGGCGGAGGAATATTCTGGAAATAAAACTTTATCAGGGTTTCATGAATGAACTATATGCAAGTATCTACTGTAATGTTGAATTTTTACTGTGAAAAATTTGATGTTGTTTCAACTGTAATGATTTTGTACCAGTTATGAACGGTTTAGTATTTGGGTTTGTTATAATTGTTGAAAAATGTATGTAAATATAAGTTTTATCATTTACTTATTTAAAATTGGATTCCAACACTACATGTACATTGCACAAATGTGTAGTCACACAAAACAATAAAGGAATTGAAATGAATTGAATTTTTATGTTTCTTGTTAACCTGTATTATTTGACTGGCTGACTAAGTTTGTTTCTATTGATATTGATGTAAGATTGAGTTCAAATGCACAAAATTAAATTTAATGTTTTAAAGTAAAGTTACCTTCCTTCAGAATCCCTCTCTCTTCATTACTTACGTATTGATGTGGAAAACCTGTCTTTTGAGCATATAAAAGTTGGTCAACCTCTGTGNCCCTCTCTCTTCATTACTTACGTATTGATGTGGAAAACCTGTCTTTTGAGCATATAAAAGTTGGTCAACCTCTGTGGGTTTGGTCAACCAAGTTTAAAATCATGAAATTAAATTGTGTTTTTAAATTTACGTTTATGCGTGACAGTTTCGCAAAGATATTTCATAATAATTTTAAGGTTTGAATTAGGCGTACCTTAAGATTATATGATTGATAGTCATATGTAGGTATGAGTACTGTCATTAATTGNGTAAGGTTTGAATTAGGCGTACCTTAAGATTATATGATTGATAGTCATATGTAGGTATGAGTACTGTCATTAATTGCTGAAGCACATGTGTAAAATGCTCATATTCACTAATAATGCAACATCACGCCCTTCACATTTGGAAGATTACAAATTTAATCACTGTTCCAGGAAACAAAAATTTGTGCAGTCCACCTGATCTTTATGAACACATAATATACAGGCGAGTGTGATATTACCAATTTTTATCTAAATATTATAAGATTTGAGGAAGCCTATTGTGTTGTGGTAAGCAGCAAAATATTGTTTATGGGTTACGTCAATGTTTTTTTTTTGTATTCTTGGTTAGCATGTCCACAACAAATGGTTTGAAGTAGCGTTACACATTGTGAATTTTATTTACTTCATACCAGTTGGCTATTTACACAAATTAGAATCAAGTACTTTGTAATAACGCTCAACTATATTGTAAGTGATCACAATCAACATATTATATACATTATAAACACATTAAAAGTACAGAGAAAGCATTGCGTTAAAAATATATTTAACTGTCATTTCTTCTGTCGTTCTGATGTAATGGTGCGTGGACTGCCCTTAGTGTTTACTTAGTGACAGTATTTTTTATTGTGTTCATGAAATAAATATTACCTGCAGTTAATTTGCCATGTTGTAAATCTACAAATAAGCGTACGCGTAATATAACATGATTTATTAAAAATCCAAAGTAGGTTAAACGCAACTACGCGTTTAACGTAAACAAAACAAATTCTACGAAATAGAAACAAAAAAAAGTGGTAGGGGGAGAGGGCTGCTGTGCGCATGCGCAGGTTTGTGTTTCAAATTCTCGCCACGTAAAGTTGTTCGCCACCGTCGTTCTTTCAGATTCGGAAGTTAAAATAAGCGACACGAGTTATGTGCTTGAGTTACCTCTCTTTCCGTCGGAGTAGATGTTCGTCAGGTGTGACGTTGATTAATAGACGTTTCCCAGTTGCGCTATTCGTTATTCACTTGCTCCTAATCCTCGCGCCATTATGCGAGCGTCGTGATCATGCCACGTATTCGATCCGACTGCTAATGAATGCCATACACCCACACTTGAGATCACCTCGGCTTGGTGGGACCTCGCGTCTTCTCCTCTTGACTGGCGAAATTCATCTTCCTCCTCCTCCTCATCATCATCATCCCCGTCATGACGTCACGCCTGCTACTTCTTTTGTTCGCCGAGCTTTGAGCTCGCGCGGCCCCGGTAATGGCCGGCCTCGGCGGGACCCGAATGCCAACAAAACCAACACGAAACAAAAAAAAAATGTTCAAGAGGCTTAAAAAGACAACGCGAAAGAGGACTTAAAGGCGAATTCGATAAAGATACGATGATACAATCCTCCTTCATTTCGAGGCAAAGTATTCATTTCTCGTGCATGTGGAAACAACAGGTACAGTCAGACCGTCTGATGAACAGGGACTGTAAACTTCATTTCGAAATATAGCAATACGATTTTCTACTTGCCTCCCAATAAGTTTTCCGAACTGTAANCTGATGAATAGGGACTGTAAACTTCATTTCGAAATATAGCAATACGATTTTCTACTTGCCTCCCAATAAGTTTTCCGAACTGTAACTTCCTTCATTATAAATTTAAGTCATGGAACTACCTCTCATAAATCAAGACCAGTCAGTTGTAAATAGGCCGAGGTGGTTTGCAGTGCAGTCATCGTATCTGACGTTATGTGTGTCCTTTGCTGTACTTACGAATATTTGGCGACATAGAGAAACATCTTTGTCGTTTAATCAGTTTTGGNTAACGAATATTTGGCGACAAAGAGAAACATCTTTGTCGTTTAATCAGTTTTGGCAGCGTAATGCCGATATTCTTTCTTTGGAAATTCTTTTCAGTAATTTTAAGGGTTTAAGGGTTAAATAGTTTGAATGGGAAATCAATGTTAAAGGAATTCCTCCTCACTGCATCAATTTTAAAGATATACATAGTCTTATTCGCGGTTTCTTCATACTTTTAGAATCTAACCTCTGAAATACCACCCCATGTTTGACGTGCTTGGNAGTCAGTTGTAAATAGGCCGAGGTGGTTTGCAGTGCAGTCATCGTATCTGACGTTATGTGTGTCCTTTGCTGTACTTACGAATATTTGGCGACATAGAGAAACATCTTTGTCGTTTAATCAGTTTTGGCAGCGTAATGCCGATATTCTTTCTTTGGAAATTCTTTTCAGTAATTTTAAGGGTTTAAGGGTTAAATAGTTTGAATGGGAAATCAATGTTAAAGGGATTCCTCCTCACTGCATCAATTTTAAAGATATAGATAGTCTTATTCGCGGTTTCTTCATACTTTTAGAATCTAACCTCTGAAATACCACCCCATGTTTGACGTGCTTGGNTTCGCGGTTTCTTCATACTTTTAGAATCTAACCTCTGAAATACCACCCCATGTTTGACGTGCTTGGTTATTTCTTACATTTGCCATGTATCACAAGCGCTTTATTATTGCGTTGATATAAAAGTATCGTATTTTTTAGTTAAATTGAACTTTNCATTTGCCATGTATCACAAGCGCTTTATTATTGCGTTGATATAAAAGTATCGTATTTTTTAGTTAAATTGAACTTTCATTTTTATTTTATCTATAAATTATGATATTTAATTTATAATTAAGATAAACAAAAAACAGCGAGAAAATAGGTGTGTTGGTAATGCCTAGTAAGAAATAGTTCTTATGCAAAATATTATTATACAGAGTGCGCACGAATGTGGGGCGTTGTCGCTCTGGCGTAATTTTCTATACTAGGTTAAGGTTTGTTTTCGTGAGGCGGAGGAATATCCTGGAAGTAGAACTTTGGCAGTTGTTCATAAAAGTATGAAGTAACCGTGAATGGACTATAATAATTTCAAACGAAAAGTATTCTACATTACATTTCTTATGGAATACTTGAACCTTAATAAATCTTGCCAAACGTTGTTTTTTATATTTTTTTGCTAAAATTGAACGTTATAATTTTCATTTTTAAAAAAAGATGAATGAAAAAAAAATTACAATTTTTAACGTGAGAAAGTAAGTTGCCATTAATATTTTTTTTCGTTTGAAAGAGATATCTTTGAAATTGTTACATTGAGAATGATCATGTGTTATACAAAACGGCAAACATGTAATTAGTTCTTACTTACACCGAAAATGATTTCAGTAAAACGTATGCTATGCCCATGACTGGAAACTNGCAAACATGTAATTAGTTCTTACTTACACCGAAAATGATTTCAGTAAAACGTATGCTATGCCCATGACTGGAAACTCCTAGTTGAATAACGAAAATGTTGTGCGCGATGACTTAGTCGTGGTAATAAAATAACACATTATGCATTGTCATAAAAATATTGTCAGGTATTAAGTAAATTTGTTTTGTTTTGGGAATGTAACTTTTGGGAATGTTATTCCAAGCATATTTGGAATAAATTTCAAACTGTTAGAAGTAATACATTCATTTTAGATTTAAATGAAGTTTTTGTATACATATTTAAAGTGATACTACAAAAACATATTAGTTACCCATAAATGTATTATAAAATTTTTTTTAAAGAAATTGTATGCACATCCGTTAAAAATTTAATTGAGCGAACAAAGTTCGACATTNGTATTATAAAATTTTTTTTAAAGAAATTGTATGCACATCCGTTAAAAATTTAATTGAGCGAACAAAGTTCGACATTGAACAAGACTTTAAGCAATAAGAATAGCAAATATAAATAAACTTCTTTAAATTGTATAATTTCAAGTCCTATGTTTGAAACCAAGTCTTGTAGTTTTCTTTGAATTCCTAGGAACATTAGTGTAAAATTACTAATTCTATATTGGTTTTTGCAAACTGCACATAAAAATGTGAAATTACAGAAAATTTGTACGTGTAACTATACATTCTCAGATGCTGCAGAATGTAATGTAAGTTTAAACATACACGGTAATTTCAAAATGACACAATGAAAAATTTACAACTACACTGGCATTGAATATTTATGCAACGACCGCGCAATAGTAAGTACACACAATTTAAGACTTNAAAAATTTACAACTACACTGGCATTGAATATTTATGCAACGACCGCGCAATAGTAAGTACACACAATTTAAGACTTAGCTCTAGAGAATGGGTGTTTCTTTACACATACTTTAAAATGTGTTAGTGAACATGAGCATATTTAGAAAACAACCGAACACATAGTCATACATGGGAAGATTGATCAAAGGTTTGATTCCAAAAGTTGTGAAGAAACCGTGAATGCACTATAAATTNCACATAGTCATACATGGGAAGATTGATCAAAGGTTTGATTCCAAAAGTTGTGAAGAAACCGTGAATGCACTATAAATTATCAACCACACTCCAAAGTTAGGAGTGAGTTAGTATAAGAGTACTCAGGAAATTCAAGGGGATTCTGAACAGAAATATGAAAGAAAATTATTATAATTAGACATCAGCTAACTGCTGCAAGCAGTATTATTTAGTTATGCGGGGAGCCTATAATATAATTATTATGGTTACCTAATTTATTAATATTGATCCNGCAAGCAGTATTATTTAGTTATGCGGGGAGCCTATAATATAATTATTATGGTTACCTAATTTATTAATATTGATCCCTGATAGTCCGACTTCAGTTTAAAGTCGGATGCTGATTTGAACGTGGGGTTACAGGGGTCAACACATCAATCTTCTTGGCAGCTCCATGTTTCATCTTTCTCGGCCGACGTAATGTTAAGAAACTAGCCTTTATAAGGCGTTCCTTTGGTCTATATTGTCTCTGGACCTCACACAATCGTGCCCTGGTTCCCAGTTCGGCGGAGGAGGGGATTCTTGTTGTTCCAACCAGCAGGTTTCGTCAATAGNACACAATCGTGCCCTGGTTCCCAGTTCGGCGGAGGAGGGGATTCTTGTTGTTCCAACCAGCAGGTTTCGTCAATAGAGCACCGCTGGATTTTTCTGCCCGCTGGCCTGATCACATTTCTCCGTGAATGGGTGCGTTCAGGCAGGCCGCTAAACTAAGGTCAGCTCACGCCTTCGTAACATTACGTGAATACACAAGTTTGGTTCCCGCCATGCCCTGACAACCTGGTCCAAAACTCCTGCGGTTTCACTTCTTTACTGAATGGTTTATTATTGTCGCAGCTGCTCGTATATAAAATCAAAAACCAACAAACACTGAAAGAAAGGTTTCTTTTAGCCATAGAAATATTTGTTTGTATAGGGCCAGAAATATATTTAGTTGCCCCAACAAAATATTTTGTTTAGTAAACAAAACATGAAAAGCAATAAAATTAATTTTCCTCATCCAACAAAATACACACTAGAATGAACGAAACCTCGGTGTTGAACAAAAATAAATTATACTGTGAAAAAAATCATTAGTTGAATAAACTGTATGTATTTTCTTGGCCACTACTTGGATTGACTTTATTGACGATACAGCTCGAGAGATTGTATTCTTAAAATCTGACTTTAACTGATATTGCTAACGCGNTTGCTTACGCATAGCGCGCGGATGCGAACGATCTAAGTTTGCGCCTCTGTCGGGTTGCCAACAACTTTTTTTATATTAACCGAAATTGTTTGTTGAACGTAGAACCAAAAAAATCTTGGATGTACCAACCAAATCTTTGTTCGGGGCAACCGAGTAAGAACAAAATAATTTTGTTTTAACAACAAAGTATTTTATTTTCCCTATACAAAAATTAATTGGTTGCGCTAAACAAACTTTGTTCGGTTCAGCTAAACCTTTATTAGATGAATGATATTACTGATCAATAGTGATTCGGAAATTTTGAGGATTCATTTGTCAACAAGCTAGACTCTACAAACTCGAGCATCAGTTTGTTCTTCACTCACTGATACTCCAGTTTTGCTCAGACCAGGCAGCGTTGGATTCGGCTCTCTTTTTCTTGTGGGTAAGATATTGGCACGAAATTCGTCCAGGGCGTGGCTTGAAAACTGCGATCCAATTGAAAACGGCAGTGTTTAAAGTCTAACTTCTTCCTCAAATGAATTCGCGAAATTCCCGAGTCACTGCTGATCGGCATTAGTGCCGCAGGATATAGGCTGGCGAGTTCCTGCTGTTTATGGCAATCGCCATAATTTTGGACACCTTTTCCTCGTGTAAAGTATGTTCGTGGTAAGGTGAGCACTTTTGAAATAAAGCCATGAAAAATTGCCACTGCCTCTATCAGCAAATATTTTGACGGGCATGCTGACTGGCATGCGTCCAGTAAAGTTGGCAACGACTGAGGGAAATTAGTTCCATGTCTTAGCATTCAATTGAAAGGATTAGGTAAACATTTGTGAATACTGGAGTTATTTCTTGCATTTTCTGTTTTTTTTTAATGCAGATGGTGATAAGAATGAGAAAATTGGTAAAACATTAACTTTTATGGTAATTTCAGTTTCGCTTGACCAGCGCATGAATAAAGTGATCAGGCCCATGGCAATGGTAATTGTACGTATGTCGGAAGAATACACAATGTGTGTACAAGTAGATCTCATGCAGGGCTTCCATAAGTGCTCATTTTACCGTAAACAGCCTGTACATGTTTGTCTACATAAGTAGCGGAAGGAATGTACGAGCTGTTGCTACTGATAACTAAAGGATTACTACTCTGTTCAAGTTTCAGTGAATTCATTTCATCCACAACACAAACCTCTCGGTCACGCGTAAACAAACGGGTTTTGGAATAACATTACGTTGTTTGCTTCCGAGGCTTTCTCTCCCACCTTGCTTCTGAACTACCAACGTAGTTCGACAGCCCCCTACAATCAACGCGTCAATAAGGACAGCGGATTCACGCGTCTCGAAGATCGGGATCGCACGCGCCCCTTATTAATATTGTCACCGCGGGGAACTATTTTCTTTTGAGCACTCGTCCAACTCTGGCGGTTTAACACGCATCACGCAACACTGGCGAGTACTAACCCCGAGGTTTGTCTGTCAGTTGGGAATTTATACTGCGTTTGCGGCGTTTCATCTAAAATCGCCTAGCCTAAAAGCGTTTAGCCTATGTCTTTTACCGTAACTGGAATTTTTTTGCTACCGGGTATTTCGCTTAACCCTTTCAGACCCCAGTTTAATTTACGGTCTATGATGCGTACTGTACTTAAGTCTACGCAGCACTTGTTTCGTTTGTCACAGCCGATGAGTTGTAGACTATATGCTCGGCTACAGATGTATGAACCAATTATGGCCTAGAGCAGAAAGAGGGTTTCCATAAGACTTTAAACCTATCAGGTATTTGGCGTAACAATTTTTTCGTCTTGAACCCTTTCAGCCCCGAATTAATTTCCTAGCTCAAATGTTTTAATTTTTTGACGAGCGCTGTGTACTTGTGTCTGGCGTGCTTCTCGCAACTAGTGAGCAACTTGCTGCCTGCTTTCTGTTNTTTTTGACGAGCGCTGTGTACTTGTGTCTGGCGTGCTTCTCGCAACTAGTGAGCAACTTGCTGCCTGCTTTCTGTTGGCAGCATTAGCTAATCACAAGTGAGAGGCGCAGAAACTCCGACGAATCAGTTTTCTCACAAGAAATACGCTCGCGNTTTTTGACGAGCGCTGTGTACTTGTGTCTGGCGTGCTTCTCGCAACTAGTGAGCAACTTGCTGCCTGCTTTCTGTTCGCAGCATTAGCTAATCACAAGTGAGAGGCGCAGAAACTCCGACGAATCAGTTTTCTCACAAGAAATACGCTCGCGNCGCAGCATTAGCTAATCACAAGTGAGAGGCGCAGAAACTCCGACGAATCAGTTTTCTCACAAGAAATACGCTCGCGATGTCGGCCACTGATTCCTAGATGGGTACAGCGCGAAAAGTAAATATTGTTCATGTTCAACTTATCCTCGATCATAGACACAGGGACTTGACGGGTTTAAACCATTAACACTTTGTAAAATATGCTCGAGTGTAGCTTGAGCAAAGCTAATTTGAAAATTTCTTGTTGTTCAGAACAAAACTCGCACGGATGTGCAGTCTTTGTTCGGCCAGTGTTGAACATAACCTCACAAGAACANCTTGTTGTTCAGAACAAAACTCGCACGGATGTGCAGTCTTTGTTCGGCCAGTGTTGAACATAACCTCACAAGAACACGACAGCGCAGTAACAATGATATTGCTAAAGACAGAATTTCTTTTTTTTTTATAGCCACTCAAAGGGACATGATTGGTTGTAAATCCTTTTGTACGATAAAGGACATTTGATCGGGTAAATATCAGCTCAGCTCTCCATTGGTTGATGACCGACCAATAATGAACGCTATAAAGTACAGGGTGTGNTATCGGGTAAATATCAGCTCAGCTCTCCATTGGTTGATGACCGACCAATAATGAACGCTATAAAGTACAGGGTGTGGTATGGACCAATAGGAAGATGGTGAGTTCTAACAGAGACACCAGCAGAACCCCGTTTCTTGCAGTAGTGGATATAGATGACTCACTTCTAATTTGTCAAGTTCCAGTAAATGTGTGCAGACCTCAATGTGTTAAGCTTAAAAGTTGTTTTGCTTAATAGGCGTTTCACTAATGGCGTTTAGTTTATATGAATGTTAGCATATTAGAATGTAAACTAAACGACGAGTACACTCTAAATTCGAGTCAGTGATATAAATCAGTGAAATAACATTGACTGAAAGTTAGTTGATAAGCTAGTGCCGACTGGCGAATCAAGCAACTGAACTAGGAACAAGTGTGGCAGTAGGATTCTCGTCATTCAGTGGAAACCACAAATAAATCAGTGGAATTCAGTCATCATATTAATTATTTATCTGGAACTGATTATCAGTAGCTCAATCTTCCGTAACGCTGACTCCTTCTGGATACGCAGAAGTACCGCGCCTGAGTTAAAAGTGTTTCAACGCGCCAATATTTCTTGTGCCAAGGTAGAAATAAAAACACTGATATCACAACTATTTGTTATTTGACTCAGCCTACAGTTGCTGTTATTCGTTTGTCGAAAAGCGGTGGTTTTATATTAGAAAAGTTTATTTAGATTGTGATGATTAGCCACTCAGAAATTTCCTGAATTCTTCAAGTGGTACGATAAGTGCTCAAAACTTCTTCTTATGCTGTACAGTTGGGTTGTGGTTATTTTTAATTCACACACGTCTCTAGCCGCTAAGCTAATCAATCACAGTCTAGTCCAGAGGAGTGAAATTTTCGTCATAAGGACAGCAGAAAATTATAAATGACACAAGCCAAGATATGCAAAGATGTTGGATATCTAACTTAACCATAGAATGGGCGCTTGAGGTTACCACATCTCTATAGGATATTCACTGTAAAGTGAGCACTTTTTGAAGCCCTCTTATTTGGAATGATAGCCAATAAATATATTTTGTCGGAGTCTTAGATGTTAACTTTTGAGTACGGTGAAATATATATGTGTGTGTGNTATATATATATATATATATATATATATATATATATATATATATATATATACACACACACCTTGTTTATTACTTACGTGGCAATATTTATTTTTAAAAGCAGCAGAAGGATAAAAAAATAGCTGATAGGAAAAAAGTAACTAGGGCCTCAAAAGTGCTCACTTTACCGTGAACATCCTATACTGGTATTTATGCCGTACTGGTATTTTAAACACACTGTGGCTGTAGGCATTTCCTTGCTCCGTTTGGAAAGTAGATTGGTCTGCAAATGAACTTACGACTTCTTAGTCGCCCGTACATTTAACTGATCGTAATCAGTCTACTCACAAACTGGTTTCTGAAGAGCGGACGGTCTCCACATGTTTAAAAGTGTAAGATCCTCGAACATCATGCGTCTCTGGACACTATCACGTAGTTGTGTTGTGTTTGTTGTAGAGAATATAAGTCAAATTTCTCAAACACAGTGATTGGAATTAAAGCGTTACCTGTTCATTTGGTCAAATAATTAAAGCATCGGGGGCTACGATCGGTAAGGCATCTCTTGCTTAAGAGGCAAGGAGCCCGAACCAGCAATTGGTTAGCGCCCAATCCTCCGCGTGACCACGCACCTAGTAGTCTTGTGGTTCGGAGCCCACTACTCTCAGGAGGTCCTGCTGGTATTGCGGAAGTGCGTATGTGTGGTGGCCACACCACTCATCTTCCTCCGCGGCGGACGGGATACGATTCGTGGCGATGGTCAAACGCGGACGTTGCCGTTTACCAGTTTGGTTTTATCGGAGTGCTCCTGGTATCTCCTCATCATTGCATTCCAATGCTGCTCTAAACATAGATTCCAAGTGAAGAATGAAATACTGGAAATGTATTGGTGCATTAGTATGCTTTTACTTCATACAAGATGACCTGCTACTCACTAGTCAAACAAAGAGTCTCATGAACTGCGCATGCCCTTCTTATTAAATTGTTTCGTACATTTCTGCTAGAAATTAGTGAGCCGGTGTTGGTGAAATGCGCGGAAGACAAAGAATCAGTCTGCCTCGTTTTAGGTCTATGATCGTGTTAGTCACAGGGCGGAAGGGAAGGAGGATGGGGAGGGGGTTGTAACCACCCCTTTTCTTGCCCATTAGGTTGTGAATAATTAGTACTGAAATTATTAATAATCTTTTAATTGTGATCAGAATATGCGATTGCTTATCAGAATGCATTTTATTATACTGCGAGGTATTTTTCTCCTAGAATTTGTTATTATTAACACATGTGTCAGCATCGCTGTTGCCGGTATAACGAGCATAGTTGTTGCCGGTATAACACCCCCCTCCCCCTTTGGCATTGAGTCACCACTTGAGAAATTTGTGGCCGAACAGCTGTACTGGACCGCCCGCTCGG
>NQII01000321.1:889669-958664 GCA_002778355.1 Clitarchus hookeri | reverse complement strand
TTGGCGTCCGTAGTTCCCGCCACAAGCACTAGTTTCGCTTCTGTCGCTGCTGGGTGTTGTGCGGGCCGACGGAGCTGGAACCCTATCGGCCAGCTGCAAAGACTGTACCGGGGCACCCCAACAAGTGCGCTATTAATGATGGTTCAGCTCGCCTCGTTGCCAGTGGAAATAGCTGCACGTATCCCTCTATAGAGTCCGTCGCTCCGTCTCTTTCTCTCTCTGCTGACCGCCTCCGCCGAGACTCAGGACAACAAGGATCCATGTCCACGCCAAGCAACAGCTCAACCCCACCGTCTTCCGCGTTCGCCGCCCTTCCATGCTCCTATGCTCCTGTTTGCACAGAATTTCTACTTATGTTAGAATTTTTTCTCGAGTGGCACTCAATATGAGCTCTAGTGGCTAGAAGAATTTTTTCTTTTAAGTCATTAATACGAAAAGGTCCATTTTATTTCTTCTTATTCTAAGTGGAAGTGCAGTGTAAAAAGTACAAGATGTTGCAAAAAAAGGGCAACTAAAATTTATTGGTGTATTATTTAAAAAAAAAATAAAGCAATTTATATGTTTATGTGTATTGAATGTTACAGTAGTTGCTGTGTGACACTGGACATGCCTCAGTACACCATCCAGGAACGTGCGTGGTGCGTGGAACATTATGTCCGGAGCTATGGGACTTGAAGGAATGGTGGCCCTCCCCTGTAATCTGTAGTGCCTGAGTTAATTTTATTAAAAAATCTGAAACAAACTTTAAAAAGAAAAAGAACGCTAACGTTTAAAACAGAACTGACATAATGTTCCACGCACCATGGACGCTCCTGGATGGTGTACTGTGGCATGTCCGATGTCGCACAGCATCTAACTGTAACATAAACACATAAATTGCTTTAACATAATACACCAATAATTTTCAGTTACCGTTTTATTGCAACACGCTGTATTAGTAATTTATTTATATACAAAAATATTGAAGTGCTTCCCCATTCAGTGTGAAGAGGCTGCAACAAATTATTACTACTCCAAAGTACACGACCTGACGCAAACATTTACAAACCGATTGCAGTAACGAAACTGGAATTGAGCAAATGAGCAGTGTTCCTGCAGACATTTAATGCCATTCTGAAGTGCAGTGATTCTCCAAATCACTAACTTTAATTCTTCCCAAAAGGTGGCATTATATTGTGGCCCATGTTTGTACCTAATATAACTTATCTATCAAAAGTAACGTGAACACAAAAAGACGAAGTGGTCGTGTGGTGAAAGGCGTTAAGCTAGTAGCACGGGAGCTGCGGGTTCGAGTCATGGAACCCTAGTGGTTGTTATTTAGTTAATATAATTTTTAATATTTGTTTCTTATCTCTTATTTAATCACGGTTGTTTTTTAAAAACACATTTTTTATAGTGTAACTGACATTACCACTAAGATGTCTGCTCAACTGTGGTAACGACAATGCAATGTTACCATAGTCATTACTAGAGACCTGAAAAATTCACTTATTCATTCCGGGACTAGCTAGAATTCGAAACATGTGTGTTTATAAAACTTCAGCCATTGGTCCACACGGTGTTTGACATCTCCTGGAGAAGGCTGGCACAATCGTCACCTTCTACTGTGACAGCAGACAACCAATGTGCAGTTGTAAATGGCATATGTGTACATAAAACTGGAGAGTATAGCCTGCAGGTAATTGAACTCGCGAATTTTTCTGGTCTCTTGTCATTACCAGAGATCAAACAAAAATTCTGTTTGTGGAAAACCTACTTTGCATAGTGGTTCATGCAGTTACGCGCTCGATGCTTCGCATCCCGCGTGAGCGTGTGGAAGTGAAGGACAGCAGTTGTTTAACAGCGGCGGCAAGTCAATGGGATGTTTTGAATTACAGGCGCGCACTAAACCGAGAACCATGTATCTGTTACCAGAAAGCGAGCTGATACGATAATCTTTTTGCGGCGCGCGCTGCTGACCTAGGTCGTATTAAGTTTCTGCGTCTATCTGAGGAATTTTCTAGTTGTTTACTGCCCTAGATTCTGTCCGCATGACTCGTAGTGCGTCGAACTTTCCAGGTCAAGACTAGCAGAGTACAAATTGGGCGACGGGCCTTCGGGACGAGAGTTATTGAATGGATGAGTGACTTAGTTTAAGCGACAGACGACGAGCGGCGGGAGAAGTGACCAGCGGAAGGGAAATCTGTGANATGTATCTGTTACCAGAAAGCGAGCTGATACGATAATCTTTTTGCGGCGCGCGCTGCTGACCTAGGTCGTATTAAGATTCTGCGTCTATCTGAGGAATTTTCTAGTTGTTTACTGCCCTAGATTCTGTCCGCATGACTCGTAGTGCGTCGAACTTTCCAGGTCAAGACTAGCAGAGTACAAATTGGGCGACGGGCCTTCGGGACGAGAGTTATTTAATGGATGAGTGACTTAGTTTAAGCGACAGACGACGAGCGGCGGGAGAAGTGACCAGCGGAAGGGAAATCTGTGACTGCGAGTGTCAAGCAGTGAGGTATGCGGCTGTCAGACTGGACTATTGGACTGGGTTCGTGAGTGAAACACACTACAAATGATTGCAACAAACAGTCTAAAAGTTTGTTAATGATGGGTATGTGTTAATTTACCATAATCAAACACAGATGTTAAGGACGATAATTAGAGTAAAAATGACACTAAGTATTGAGCTCATTGAGAAATAGAAAGAGTAATAGTGGAGATTCATTCTGTAAGTAATAACTGTGTAAATAAATTAAAAACCAAATTTAGTTCTTTTATTTTTATTCAGACCTCCATCCCTCGCGGAGTTAGATACACCCCTCAGGCGTCCATGAAACAAGAAGTACGCAATTTTTTATTTGCACTAGCAGATAATGTGTTGTAGAAATGGAAATGTTTTATCAGTGTGTATTCGGAAGTACACTTACCTGTGCTACTTTGGTTTGGAAACGAGGGCCGCAGCCCGAGCAACGTGGTATTAGGTAAAACTAGCAACTCACTTAGGCAGCGGCCAAAGTCCATATTCCTGAGGCTTGAGCACAAAACAAGCCGCTGTAGGTTCTTCGCCTGCGTGTCGCTGAATGCGCGCAGNTGTCCATATTCCTGAGGCTTGAGCACAAAACAAGCCGCTGTAGGTTCTTCGCCTGCGTGTCGCTGAATGCGCGCAGTTTTCCTGCTTTTACTGACAGACGATTTTCTGTCGAAAGTTCCTGAGTTGGCTCGGTTGGCAAAGGGAGAGATATAAGCTGTGCCTAGTAGAGATGGGAGCGTAGACTGAAGATGAGATAGACCGCTTATTCGTCCTCTGCCCATGTACCCAACATTGACCTACCCCAAAGGAGCACAACTTTCATAGGCACATGATCAACATTAATGAAAGTAGTTTATTTATATCTTAATTTTTAAATGATAACCACTATTATATTATTTAAATATTTCTACGAATTTGAATTCAATCAAATTGCTTTGCAAATCGGCTAGAGGAAGTATACATGCATCCCACGGCATTTGTTTACAAATCAGTTTTCTTACCTAAAATCCAAACTACANTCGGCTAGAGGAAGTATACATGCATCCCACGGCATTTGTTTACAAATCAGTTTTCTTACCTAAAATCCAAACTACAAATTTTTCTCTAGAAGTGTTTTCAGAAAAGCAGTTCAGGGTTGGAACACGGAGATTGGTTGTGTGCAGCCAACGAGACCGGTCTACCTCATCTTTAGTCTATGGATGGGAGTAGTGACAAAATTCCTGGAACGATCCAGTGACAGTGACACATAATATCGCAGTGATGAATAGCGGTGACTTTTCACTGCTTTTCATCTTCTCTTATATTCATTGTACATTCTGTGTATACCTTTTTTTTTGTAAACCATAATAATAAACGGTTTGGATAACATCTTAAACTTAGTTCAGACTTGGTAATGTATTTTTATAGGATTTAATGTACAATAGAATTGTTGAAATTTGAATTACCAAACCACCACCATATTTTGAGGCATCTTCTCCAGAACGATATAAACCGTTTACTCACTACGGATAGAGACGTTCACTATAGAAACATACATTATGTAACCAATCTAAATTTTTTTTTGAATATGCACAATTGTCCTAAAATTTAATATTCAGGATTTTATGTGATTTTTCTATGTTCACGGTAAAGTGAGCACTTTTTGAGGCCCTTGTTACTTTTTAATTTCAGCCATTTTTATCCTTTAACCACATTTTAAATTATATATTGGTATTCAAGTAATAAACACAGTGGGTATATTTCACCGCACTCGAAAGTTAACGTCTAAGGCTAAAATAAAATATATTTACTGACTATATTATTCCAAATGAGAGTGCTTTCAAAAGTGCTCACTTTACCGTGAATAGCCTATAACTTGAAATATTCTAGATCAGTGGTTCCCAACCTGGGGGCGATCGCCCCCCGGTGGGCGATTTGGGTTCTAAGGGGGGCGATATNTCGGCTAGAGGAAGTATACATGCATCCCACGGCATTTGTTTACAAATCAGTTTTCTTACCTAAAATCCAAACTACACAGTTTTCGCTAGAAGTGTTTTCAGAAAAGCAGTTCAGGGTTGGAACACGGAGATTGGTTGTGTGCAGCCAACGAGACCGGTCTACCTCATCTTTAGTCTATGGATGGGAGTAGTGACAAAATTCCTGGAACGATCCAGTGACAGTGACACATAATATCGCAGTGATGAATAGCGGTGACTTTTCACTGCTTTTCATCTTCTCTTATATTCATTGTACATTCTGTGTATACCTTTTTTTTGTAAACCATAATAACAAACGGTTTGGATAACATCTTAAACTTAGTTCAGACTTGGTAATGTATTTTTATAGGATTTAATGTACAATAGAATTGTTGAAATTTGAATTACCAAACCACCACCATATTTTGAGGCATCTTCTCCAGAACGATATAAACCGTTTACTCACTACGGATAGAGACGTTCACTATAGAAACATACATTATGTAACCAATCTAAATTTTTTTTTGAATATGCACAATTGTCTTAAAATTTAATATTCAGGATTTTATGTGATTTTTCTATGTTCACGGTAAAGTGAGCACTTTTTGAGGCCCTTGTTACTTTTTAATTTCAGCCATTTTTATCCTTTAACCACATTTTTAATTCTATATTGGTATTGAAGTAATAAACACAGTGGGTATATTTCACCGCACTCGAAAGTTAACGTCTAAGGCTAAAATAAAATATATTTACTGACTATATTATTCCAAATGAGAGTGCTTTCAAAAGTGCTCACTTTACCGTGAATAGCCTATAACTTGAAATATTCTAGATGTTAACATTTCCTATTTTACAGATACGTATAATGTATAACATTTCATTTATTTGGTTTGAAATGTACTTAAAGTTTTTTTTGTCAGTTATTTCTTAACATTTGCGGATGTTTTGGCTTTGTTTCACCTTTGTGTAATGTATTTTTGTGACGTAATATTTCGGAGTTGTTTGCGAAACTATGTCATTCGAAATTTGGAACACTAAAAAGTGCTGCTTTATAAATAAATCCCTTTTACTTAAGCACCACGACAATTTAAATAATACAAACAATATAACAAAGATCCTGCAACTGCAAATGAAGCAGCTAGATGTAACAAGATCTACCAATCAATAGTGCCATCCTTATAGTATACAAATTTTAGCAGCTGTGAAGTATCCTCTTAATATTTCCTGCTGCATGCACTTACACAGTAAAAAATTATTCTGTTCTTGTTACAAAACATTCGTTGCAAACTGGCTGCCAAAGATTTTCTTGTAACAGTATAGCTGAAATATTTTGTATTGAAAACACGCTATTTTAGAAAACCTACACAATTTTTTTATGAAGCTCAATGTCTGTAAAAAAAAATACTCGGAATCTACAACACTTGCTTGTGAAAATCATCAATAGTTTTACACATCTCACACAAGGATTTTGCGAAGTGTACTCTTATTTACTTGTAATGTTACAAACATATCTTCGGAAACTAGTTTACAAAGGATTCCTTGTAAAAATACAAAACAAAAAAAAAATGCAGCGAAGAGAGTACAGTTACGAGCAAACAGCCCCAACAGTCCACCAGCCGTCACTGTCAATGCCGCGCCCTTGCTGTGTATTCAAAAGGTCTCCCGGAAAGACGCGAGATCGCCGCACTGACAGAAACTGTACACCTCACTCGAGCAGACAATGTTGGTCTTCAAGCGTGGCCACAATGGCAGTCAGTGATACGTGGCAGCGGGCCGCATGGTAGCGCTAATGAGAGGCTTCATAAAATCGCCGCGTGTCCTCCATTACCAATTAGCCGGTCCGTTTAAGGCTCCCGCCTACCTGGAGCTTTTCTCCGCGTTCCAGGCCGAGAAGTGCGGGAGTGATAAGGGCGAAGCTGCCACGAGCATTAAACGCGCCATCGCCGCCGCTTAGCGCATGGCTTTGAATTGGCGTGAAGCGTTCTCGTCTTGCTGCGTGCAACTACGCAACTTTCAGCTGTTAGCCTATTATTTTACTGATGGAAAATTTGTAGGAAGGTTCAGTGTAGGGCCCTTGAGTAGTTTTGTATATTTCTGACGTGTATCTTTTGAGGTATTGCACTTTGAAATGACGCTTTCAGCCATTTTTAAGTACTCTGAAATGGTGTTTCCCTTGTACGTGACTTCTTGAAAGAACTCAAATTCCCTCATCTGAAGTGTGTGTTCTTTTCGTAAATCAGCAATTGGACGCACGTTTATTAGGTTCGTGGAAAAACGTGCATTTCAAACAACGCACCAGGAGGCGGGCCCCTTGGGCGCCCTCTACCTAGCGCTTGAATTGCATTGCAGTGTGTTTGAAATGCACGTTTTTTTTCTACGAAACCGCTAAACGTGTTGCCATGATACCAATGCACGAAAAGAAAACACACTTCAGACGAGGTACTTATAATACTCTAGATGCATCATGCACATTATACCTAAATGTTGGAGGTCTCCTCCAACATAGCTGAAAGATACTTTTTCACACTGTTGTATCTCATGATATGCTCGCTGGAAACATACGAAACTATTATAGGGACCTGCACTGAACTTGCTTCAGACTTTCCAGCAATAAAACGATAGGGTCACCACTTAAAGTCCCGTCGGTACACGCAGCACGACGGAAGCACTTCACGCCCGTCCAGAGCCCTGAACGTAGGAGAGATGGGGTACTAGGTGCGTATGTCAGTGTCGCCCTTATCGCTTGCTTGCTTCTGCGCCTCGGACGCGCTAAATGAAGTTCCAAGCAGGCTGCACCCTTAAGGCGATGTGCGAACCTCTCGCGTTGATCGCTCGTAACGGTGCGTTGCGTGAGCTGAGCTAACGAACAGTAACTACAGTTAAAGTGGGTGGTTTCGTACGAGATTTCAAAATAAAGGATAGTCCTTTGGTAAGCCAAAGCAATTTCGCTTTAGAATGCCTTTCCTTTCTCAACCTACCTTCTAAATCGCAGGTAGTCAGTCGTGTCTCATAACTCTTTCGGTCGGAGATGAAATGATTGCAGGCGTTGCTGTTTGGGACTGTGTGTACAAATTTCAGTTAAATGCACTGTCGTATGCTATAACTAATACCAACGTGTTTGTGTTTGATGTTAATGGCAGCAGCTGTGATTGAGACTAAGGATTATTGCTTCGACAACGAATGTTGTCTATACTGTAAAAAAAAAAAATCCTGTGTTTGTACAAGGAATTTTTTGGCAGTTGGTTGCCAAATATGCATTTGTATCACTACAAATATTGTAGACTAAATTTCTCAAAATCCTAGCGGGGAACGTGTGAAACTAATATTGAGTTCTAACTAACAGGTGATGTAGACTTCAAGTTTATTATAACTATCGAGCTACATAAACAGTTTTGTATGTTATATAAAATAATGTGTTGTAAATATGCACTATTATATCTGTAGAGTTACAAGAAAATTATTCGCATGTGGGAATCGTGCCGGACGATGCCGCTGTTCGGTGGGTTTTCTCGGGGATCCCCCGTTTTCCCCCGCCCTTTCATTACGGCGCTGTTCCATACTCATCTCAATAACCCTCATCGGCTCTCAATACCTCGCTGTTAAGAGCCGCCCAAATCTCTTCACTCGCTTCACAAGAAAATCTTTGGTAACTAGTTTCCAAAAAAAAATTGTTTGTATTAAGCACAGACATGTTTTACTGAGTACAACACGCGAGGGACTTTCCTCGTAGGTAGCTGTTTTTTTCTACTGACCAGTGACGCCGTTTTGTTAGCACGTGTGGCTGTAGTTCGCGTTATAAGGTACTATATTACCTCTGCATTCCTAATAAGTACTCTGTGACTCCAGTAGAGAACTGTGAAGTGTAGCCGACTGCCNATTGTTTGTATTAAGCACAGACATTTTTTACTGAGTACAACACGCGAGGGACTTTCCTCGTAGGTAGCTGTTTTTTTCTACTGACCAGTGACGCCATTTTGTTAGCACGTGTGGCTGTAGTTCGCGTTATAAGGTACTATATTACCTCTGCATTCCTAATAAGTACTCTGTGACTCCAGTAGAGAACTGTGAAGTGTAGCCGACTGCCTAATCAAGCCACGTAAAAAAAAAAACGGGGCTACAATTTTAAATTAATTTATCAGGTTGAGATTCATATTAATATTCCTTGATGACGAAACTGTGGGGTTGTAGAGTAATTTTCTTCATTACACTACATATAATTGCATAGCAACTCGTCTGTTCAACACGAGAGTCCGCTGGAGGAAAGACTGTGATTTCCAAAATTCTGGCCTTAAACAAACCAAGCAATCTTAATGTGGTCGGGGGACATAATGATACAACATTATTTGTCCCCCAGGTACAATTTTCCCAGTGATGATACTGGATAATTTAAAAACCACCCCCGCTTTGGAAATTTTAGGGCGGAGCACGCACAGGGTTGAGTAAAGGTGAAGGCATTAAGGCGTTATTAGGCCAGTGCTTTTTAAAGAATGCCAGTTGTTCCGGGATAATAATACATTATTTTAGACGTGAAAACTTTTAAGGAGATTTATACGACAAAATACTGCTGAATCTTTTATCCTAACAGAACGCTACCTTTGTCTTGCGATAGGGTTTAAACAACGAAAATTATTCTAGAATGAATACATTTACATCACGGAACACAAAATATCAGANAATGAATACATTTACATCACGGAACACAAAATATCAGACGAAACTGTTACAAAAGAAATATATTTGTTTTGGGCGCCAACTGTTACTGGATTAGAAGATTTCAGTGGAGACGCCTTCTTAATAATCTATTACTACTTGTAAAATTACTTAGTCTCTCCTCTTTAATTTACTCGTTAACCGAGGGCGCCTAGTTGCAGCTGCTAGAGTGTTCGACTCCCAACTATACGAACTAGGTTATATTCCCGACGGGGTCGTTCCCGGATTTTCGCCCGTCGGAATCGCGCCGGTCGATGCCNACTATACGAACTAGGTTATATTCCCGACGGGGTCGTTCCCGGATTTTCGCCCGTCGGAATCGCGCCGGTCGATGCCACTGATCGACGGGTTTTCTCGGGGGTCTCCCGATTTCCCCGTCCTTAAATTCCGGCGCTCAAATCTCTTAATTCCACTGGTTAACCGAATCCGTATAGCCAGCGTCAAAAAAAAAACAAAAAAAAAACTATTTAGCTACATAGGAATGTTATCGCGACGTTTTAAATTCTCACGTTTTTTGCCACCTTTTTTTTTTCGAGAAAAGATTTACCTGCAAGCTAAACTTTTATCTTTAAAACTTGCAACTTTTCTTTGGTTATCGGCCGCATGTCTTTGTGAGAAGATGTATTATTGTCTGACAGGACCAATCAGAATAAAATTACTGAACGACCGTGATTCGCGGGCAGATACTACGACACGTGCTAACTAAATTCACCCAATCATGAAAATGGATCTACGCCAAGTGTTTTGGAGTATAAGATGTAAAACGTTTCTGTGGGTTAAAGAGCTGAACATTTTATTCGGNAATAAATGTAGTTTCAAAATGAACCGATAGGGAGCACTAAACTAAAGAAATATAGTTGGAAGTATTAAACAATATTAGTTAACTAAAAATCATTAGTAAAAATTCGTACCACAATGGATTTAATAAAATAGAGTAGAAACATGGCAGCGTCTTAGTTGGTTTTCCATCACTTATTTTGGAATTTTGGAATTGAAAAGTAACGAACGAAACAGCGTGGTTGTAAACAGCTTGCAACCAAATAGCAAACTGATAAAGCAGACATATCTGCTTACATGCGAACAACCATAAATTCTGTTATCGTCGTAAACGCGAATCAAACTTTACCCCGTTTGCCGTGGTATATTTGCGGTTTCATCACACTTTTTTTAAAATCAAATATTTGAAAATTCACCCCAAGTATGACGTATTTCGCTATTTCTTAAATATGTCATGTATCTCAAATGCTTTATACGGGAGTTAACATAAAATTACCTTACTTTTGGTTGAATTGAACCTTTACGTATATTTTATCTATAAATTACAATATTAATTTATGATTAATATGAGTATTAACAGGGAGCAAATAGGTGTGTTGGTAATGCATTGTAAGAAATAGTGCTTATGCGAATATTACACTGAGTGCGCTTGAATATGGCGCGTTGTCTCTTTGCTGTAATTTTCTACGCTTAGCTAAGCATTTTTTGCATGAGACGTAGGAATATCTTGGGAATAGAACTTTAGCAGGGCTTCAGAAGAGTTGGAAGTAACCGTGACTGGACTATAGGAGGAGAGTGGTGTGACAAGTGTAACACCGCCTGCTTGGTCGCCAGACATTCCCACCGTGCGTTGGAAAATAGTGTTTTACTATTCCATTAGCAGTCCAACGTACTGAACATTTTCCAGAAGTTTAGAAATTATTACAGAATCGTAAATTTTGTGAGTAATATGTACATATATTTTAGTATAGACTTCAATGACCTGAGTTTTCTGTTTGGTTTCGTTATTTGGCCAAGGGGTTATCGACCGTACTGAAGGACTTTCGCAACAAATTGCGTCACGTGTTTTTAGTGGAAAGGTTCACGCGCCGATTAAGACTTTGACGTCCTACTTGCACACTTCTGACATTCCTTTGGCTGTTAGCCGCATGTCTTCGTGACAGTGATTTTCTCACCTGACTGGGCCAATCAGAATTAAGCTTCGGTGACAGTGAAAGTCCGTTATTAGTTGAACTGGCGTCTAAGACGGATGATAATTAAAATCATCTCCTCACGTAAGTGGATCTGAGCTGAAGTGTTTTAGAATAACTCTTTCGTGGAAGATTTTCGCGAAAAACAGCTGTCCCTGACATTTATAAACACCTGGCAACAGAATGAGACAATCTTGCACAACCTGTTTCACAGAGACAAAAGCTGATTTTAGGGACAACGACCAATGAACAAATGACAGCGACTAGAAAAATCAAAGGTCTCCCCGTACCTACAAAATAATACAATTTTAGGAAATTTCTAGGTGTCTTAACGATTAGGTTTTTATCCTGTGAGGTAAGTTTAACTAAAAATGTTAATTCTGTTACCAGGTTGCTCATTATGAGGTTCCAGCACGTGTCTAAAAACAAAACTGCATGGGCCAATCAAGCAGCTGAGGTGAAAGTACAAGCGCTTGAAATATATTATACCGACAAAAGAACTCTCGAAATTTCAGTATCTCTTCATAAAGCAGTATTTCGTGATAAAGTCTATTCGCGATTTCTTTAAATTTTTTAAATTTAACCTTTGAAAAATATTCCCATTAATAAAGTGTTAGGTTGTTTCCTAAATATATAAAGTATCACAAGTGTTTTATACTTGTGTTAACATTAAAATACCTTATTTTTTATTAAATTGAACATTTACTTATATTTTATGTATACATTATAATAGTTTACTGTTATAATTAATATAAATAAAAACGGAGATAATATGTGTGTTGTTAATGCCTAGTAAGAAATAGTTCTAATGCAAAATATGATTACACTAAGTGCGCACGAACGCGGTGTGCTGTCCCTTTGGTGTAATCTTCTAGACTCAAGCTAAGCTTTGTTTACACGAGTCGAAGGAATATACTGAAATTCAAACATTAGCACGGCTTCAGAAAAGTAGGAAGTAACCGTGAATGGACTATATCCGAGACGCGTACAGTGTCGGGTCTCGTGGTACGGTTCCCAAGGGGAGCAACGGTATGGGATAGGCGCAATCAGCGCTTGATGCGTCTAAAACTTGGTTCACACGACATGCCGCCCCTCCCCGCCGACATACTGTGGTCACCAACCTGCTTACCGAGAACTCCGGATAGATGGGAGTGACGTTAATGAGGATGACAGCAGTGCGTGTCAGGCTAGCCAACCTATACGCTTTTCGTCACACGTGAAAAAAATGTGCCGGTACTTCCTCCCTCTCCCAGTAGGGAGGAAGAGACGCCAGTTGGCTGTAATGCGTCTATGCGCCGGGGAGACGGACCACAGAGGCAGGCAATCCCGCCCCCGTGACCCCAAGCAGCAAGTATAGAGAAGCAACAGTAAACCAGCGTCGCACTGAAGGAAACCTGTTGCCCGAATGTTAATAACTACCGCGCCCGTTTGCCCAGAGGGGAGAGGGTGGGTATTGTAGGTTGGTAGTGGAAGCTGTTGTCAAATGGGTCAATATTGATTCACAACTGCTCACATTAGGTCGTGTGCAAGAGATTTCCTGACGTAGTACACAAAGGGAATGGTTATATTTAATTTCTTGTGCAGGCTTGTGGGGAAACAGCCAATCAGAGAAGAGCAAAGAGTTTTCAACGACGTTGTTTATTTAAAATGGAGGAACAGTTATGCTGCAGAAACGAAGAAATGTCGCAACAAACAAAGTTAGAGGAAAGCACAGGTGACATTTTACTAGCAGAAATTGTTAGATACTATTCACATCTTTACGATCGCAAAAAAACAAAATTTTTTAATTGAAGCAAAAATTCTATATATTTAAAATTACTGTCAATTTTCAACACAGTATCACAATCTGCATATGTAAGACCACTTGCAAAAGTTAATTTTTTTTTTGCTGCAAAAACTCAACTACAGATTAATTAGCATTTTTCCTGGAATATCGAAAGAATTTGAATATATTGTTATGTATACAGTCAGCTCTGCGTTTATATTAACAACAAACTGTTATCTCCGCATCAATCTGGCTTCCATCTTAAGCACAGCACTACTACAGCTTCGACACATATTGCGGATGATATAAGGAAGGAAATGGACAGTAGGAAGCTAACTGTTTTAATACTGCCAGATTTTAGCAAAGCCTTCAACACTTTAAATCATCAAATGCTCTTAAAAAAATTGCCGTCACTCTTCCATCTTTCTCCGGTTGCAGTGCAGTGGTTTCAGTCCTACCTTACTGACCGTGAGCAGTGTGTTAAAGTGGATAAAGGCACGTAGTGTGATGCGGAGTCCCACAATGGTCTGTATTAGGGCCGTTATTGTTTTCAATTTTCATAAATTATTTACCGGAATGCATGCAGTATACGAACCATAACTTATATGCGGAAGATTATCAGATATGCCTAAGGGATGTACCGAGCAAACTGAACAACTGCAGTGGAAATATGAATACGGATTTAGGAAATATCGTCAAGTGGTCCTGAAATAATGGGTTGCAAATAAATGCACAAAAAATTCAGTTCGTAAAAATTGGTCCAAAAAAACTTAAAAGTACCATTGATCCACAAAACATCACTCCTTTAGTCACAAACAGTCAAAAAATCGGCACAACCCATGCAGTTACAAACCTGCGTGTTAATTACTCTCTTACTTGGTCAGATCATATCAATAAAATCTGCAAAAATGTCTTCTATTCATTGCACTCATTTAAGCATATGAATTTTTTTTTTACCCATAGCTACAAAAAAACTTANCTTAAAAGTACCATTGATCCACAAAACATCACCCCTTTAGTCACAAACAGTCAAAAAATCGGCACAACCCATGCAGTTACAAACCTGTGTGTTAATTACTCTCTTACTTGGTCAGATCATATCAATAAAATCTGCAAAAATGTCTTCTATTCATTGCACTCATTTAAGCATATGAATTTTTTTTTTACCCATAGCTACAAAAAAACTTCTTGTACTGTCACTTATACTCTCAGTTATAGATTACTGCGATGTTGTCTTTAGTGATCTCACAAGTGACTTATCTGCAAAGTTACAACGCTTGCAAAACATTTGTTGTGTATGTTACATATATGACTTAAAATCGTGGGAGCATATTAGCTATTACTACGAAAAACTCCAGTGGCTCCTTCGGCTCCAAGACTTCGCTGTTAAGAGCCGCCCATGTTTTATATCGGTGACCTTGACCCTGACCTTCGAACTTGACCCAGTGACCTTCAATAAACTTAAATAAAATATTCTTATAAAATTCTAAACATTCCCAAAAAAATCTGAACACTTTCAAAAATTAAAAAAGAATATTATTTTAAAAATGCATTAAAATATTTATAGAAAATTATAATTTCGAATGTTTGGGCTCAGAGGGGACGGGGCTCACCCTTGATGACAGGCGCAAGCTACATACACTAATATTGTTAAAAAACACACTTAAATCTGACAGCCCCAAATAACTTGGAGATAGGTTTCAGCCCCTAATTGTAAACCACTATCATCATACACGTTCGTTCGAAACATCACAACACATTATTCCCTATCATAAGTCCAATTTCTTTTCCCAATCCTTTACGGTCTTGAGTGCTCGTTTTTGGAATGACCTGCCTAGTAATTTGAAAAACTGTCCAAACGTCAGTCACTTCAAACATAAGTTAAACAGTTATTTGTCGCATATAAAGTGGCAGAAATATGGTGCTATGTTTTTATTGTGTATTTTTGTGTAAACTAACAATATTTTTCTTTAATTTCTTTGTTAGGCTTATGTGATCCCCTCCCCTCCCTCTTATTTTTATAGTGATATTTATTTTTACTTAGGTATACTGGCTTTTTCACGTGTTTTTTAAAGTATCAAGCTAAAGCGTGTAAATATTTTTATATCCCACACATTAACATTACTCTTCTACGTGTTTTAAAATTTATGGTTATTACTATTACTGTAATTTTGATTCTTTCTGTGTTAATGTGTACCAAAGTAAAAAAAAAAAACAACGTTTTGTTTCAACTTATTTTTAATAGTTTATTGTATATTTTTTTTATATAATTTTGACTGTATGTTTATGTGTTTTTAAGATAGATAACCTAGTTGTATAGTTTTCATGTTTGNTTTTTTTTATATAATTTTGACTGTATGTTTATGTGTTTTTAAGATAGATAACCTAGTTGTATAGTTTTCATGTTTGTTTCACATTGATATAGGCTATGTGGTTAAGTGTAAGAGAAGGCGAAAGCCGAAACTTTTCCACTAATAAAGACATAATAATAATAATAACAATATGTTACGAAAATCCATTATTTAAAAAACACTACCAACGGATGTCAGACTTGTTTCAAAATTTCTTTGGGTAGAAATAATACATAAGAATTCAATTGTGAATCAATTCCACACGAGAATTGAGAATTATGGTCGTGTGAATGTTCTACTGTTATGGTGTGTGTTTTGTGGCTATGTTTTTTTTATTGTGAATCACAACCCTAACACGTCAGTACAATTCGGGGGAACAAGTCTTCCCTTTACCAAGCATTGACACATTTTTTTGTTTCCGCTTGGAGGATCCCGCGCGACCACAGAGCCGAGAATCACCGTTGTGTGTGGTGCTTCGCTGCTCAGCCGCGACCGGGTCTCGACCACGCCACAATAATTTCGTCCAATTCAACGCCAGCCAGGTTTTTCCTTTCTTTTCTTTCGCGAGAGCGGTCTTAGAACATGTTGGGTGCACGGCGAGGGGAGATGGGGAATGCTTCTATACTACGTTCAAGGTTACTTCCAACTTTTTTGAAGTCCTGCTAAAGTTCTACTTCCAGGATATTCCTCCGCCTCGTGCAAACAAAGCTTAACCAAGTTTAGGGAACTACACCAAAGGGACAACGCGCCGCATTCGTGCGCACTCTGTGTAACAATATTTTGAATGTGAACTACATATTTCTTACTAGGCATTACCAACACACCTATTTTCTCCCTGTTTTTATTCGTATTGAATGTTAAAGAAATTATATAATTTATGGATAGACTATAAATAAAAATTTAATTTGACCAAAAGTAAGGTAATTTTATGTTAACATGAGAATATAACGATTGTGATACATAACATATCTAGGAAATAACCAAACACATCATGCATGGGGTAAATTTTTTAAGGTTTCAATCAAAAAGTGTGAAGAATCCGCGGATAGACTATACCAAGGTGGCGTTATCACAGAAAACTCACTGGCGGATGGGCCAACTGTTGCTTGGAGTGGTGGGGTTATTGCCCATTGCTGTAAAGCGTCCTTACCACAGCCTGGTGTTCAACCAATACGTCATACCTTACGTCACAGATGCGGGAGGTCTGTCAAACAGCGGGCTGCGGAAAACCCTTGCTTGGTATCTGTGTGGTGTCTGCCAGGCATGTCCGAGGCCGATCCGTCCTGAGGCGATCTTCCTCGACTTTGCGAGTTGTTGAGATCAGAGATGTCGACCCAGCAACTGGTGTTCGGAGTGGGAAGGGACGGAAAGTGGAAACAGCTACAGTTTATTCGCGGCTTCTTCACACTTTTTTTTAATCTAATTGGTTGTTTCCTAAGCATGTATTGTATCACAAGCATTTTATACTTGTGTTAACATCAAATTACCCTGTTTTTGGTTAAATTGAACTTTTACTTATATTTTATCTACAAATTGTACATTTTTTTTAAATTAAAATTTATAAAAAGGGGAGAAAATTAGTGTGTTTGTGATGCCTAGTGAGAAAAAGTTCTCATGCAAAATATTATAACAGTGAGAGCGCGCACGAATGCAGTGCATAGTCCCTTTGGTGTAATTTTCTAGAATAGGTTAAGCTTTGTTTACTCGAGGCGAAGGAATATCCGGGAAGTGTAACTTAAGCAGGGCTTCAGGAAGTTGGAAGTTATCGCGAATGGACTATACCCGCGCGGTGGGGGTTCTTTCCAAGACAGGCTAGGCAACCCGCAACTGTACTCCGGACAGCGATACGTGACGAAGACGCTCGCCCACCACGTGCGTGAGCAGGACGTTCTCGGGCAAGCAGATCGCGCTTATTTCGACACGATTGTGGTGGGGAAGGCCGAGTCATGACACCGTCTCGGCGTATACCCGGGCACGCGACGTTACCACGCCCACACACAAACACTCGCAAGTGGAAGGGCAACTCGCGTGCACGTTGTAGGTGCCGGCAAAACAAATCACTGAACAGCGGCAACTGAATGTTGCCCTGCTACTCGCAAGCAAACGGGGCGACACTTAACACGCGCGCCTAGTGCCCCGTCGCTCTTACGCGAAAGACGCTGAACTGGCTTGCGGCGGCTTGTCCGTTGTTGCGCTGTACTGTGCAAATGAGATCTCTGACTGAGGGGACTTCATTACACTCGATGAAAACCCACAGACTTACCTACAGACGCATAGTTGTACTTTCCTCCTTCCTCTAAAGGCAACTGCGTAGAAGGCTCAAATTTTTTTTTATTTTTTTATTTTTTTTACTATTTCACGATTTTTCTAGGTGACTACACATAATAAAAAGCAAAACCAAGTGACCTTCGATTATTGGTTTTTACCTTTTCTGGCAAAAAGTCGGATTCCCAGAACATATATTTACTGAGATACGCGTAAACGCGCAAACTATGACCTCACAAAAAATATTTTAGTACGTATAGTCCTCTTAAGGCCCGTCTTCAATCAGCCGTACCTGTGGACGTAGACCTGTCTCAACCTTAATGTGGAATGATGTCACTTTGACGCAATCCGAACCGAATATGGCCTGCAATTGCGTTTCCCGGCAGCGAGTCTTCAGGATCTGACACCAGGCAGCAGTAAATGCAGCGTGCTGCACACAGCCGCTCTTTGTTGTGGCATGGTCATTTTGATATAGTTGAGGTGTTGATTATTTAATGGTGGTTTTAATAGGTATTAATTTATACCCTTCTTTATGATATAATTATTTTGCGTTTGAATAAGCTCGCCAACTGGCATAGAAGAATTTTCTTTGAACTTGACGTTTTTTTTAACATTACCGTTCTTAATATTAAATTGCTAAGGCCGAACGCGGACACCATTAATTATCATTTCATAACTCTCGTCTTAAGTAAGCCCACCTTGCCGGTCCATTGTGTGCATTTAAACGTAAACGTTCCACGAGCATGCGCGAAAGTATCTGAAGTCTTTTTTTATCATATTCGTACACAACTTGTCACGAATTCGATCTTAACGGATGCTTTGACTTGGCACACAGGTTGCCTTGGGGCACAGGAGGTTGGGACAGCGCCATGACGTCAGAGGGTCACGTGCACCAATCAGCATATTCTCGTCTTAAGACACAGGTTGGGATAGCGCAGTTGTAGAGTCCTTTACGCATTTGGCGCGACGTCAGCGGCACAACTACAGCCGTATTCTAGTTGATCACTCCAGTTATTCAGTAATGTGCAATTTGGTAAGTTTAATTTAGAATGCGATTGACAGTCACTTGTCCAGCAATCGTAACAATGTGTAAAAACCTCAGCCGTTTAGATATATTTTCAATAAAGTAATTTACTCACGTATTTATTTTGTATAATCCATAAGAAAACCTGGACTTTTATTTATTTGTTATTCACGCACCTTGAATGATTCTACATAATACTGCGAAGTCTATCTTACACGTCATTGAACTCATAAATTTGTTCTCTCTCTCTCTGCTGATAGGTGGACTAAAATTCCAAGTCCTGGAAACAGCAGTATCCACATTGCGTATTATAAGCCACCCTGTAATCATATTGTTCCGCCAAAAACCACTGATTCTTAAGTGTGCCCGGGCTACGTAAAGGTAGCTAAATACTTCCTGCTGCTAGTATTGAGGGTGTACAGTAGTGAGCAAGCAACTTCATGCCTTGCTATACGGTGTTCACTGTTAAATAAGCACTTTTGAAATCAACTATAGTCCATTCACTGTTTCTTCGGCTGTTTTGAAACGAACCTTTGAAAAATCATCCTGGGAGTAACATGTCAACCTGTGTTTTAAATAACGTGTATAACACAAATATATAACACTGTGATTAACTTTAACGTATTGTATTCTTGAATAAATGAAACTTTAACTTAGCATCTTCTATAACTTGTAATATTTATTTAGTATTAAATACGAATTAAAAACAGTGAGAGCAGCGATGTGTTGGCAATGGCTAGTATGAAATAGTTCACAGTTAAACTATTGTTTTAACCTAATTTTCTGATATGCTATTTGTAAATTAAACTTTGCCTATTGAAATATTTATTTTTTTAGGTAGCACTGATGGAAGCATATTTCATTGTTACAGTTTAAAATATCAGCGCAAATTACGGTCCGTAGGCCCTAGTGACATGGTGTTTTTTTTTCGTCCGAGGAAGAAACTTGAATAGGCGGAGCGAAGCTTGTTGTTCTCTCTCTCTCTCTCCCTCTCTCTCTCTCTCTCTCTCTCTCGGGAAGTTTTGCAGCGCTAGTAGTAGCAGTAAAATTATACACGTTTTCAATTTCAGTATATTTCATACTTATTACGGAAAAAATAATGATTTTTGAATTTGTCATTTACAACGNCTCTCTCTCTCGGGAAGTTTTGCAGCGCTAGTAGTAGCAGTAAAATTATACACGTTTTCAATTTCAGTATATTTCATACTTATTACGGAAAAAATAATGATTTTTGAATTTGTCATTTACAACGGAAACGTCATTTACAACTGGATACTTATTATAATATATTTAGATGTGATGGCGGGACGGTTACAAATCTGAAGTTGGCAGAAGTGGCGACTGGCCACANCCGTCCGAGGAAGAAACTTGAATAGGCGGAGCGAAGCTTGTTGTTCTCTCTCTCTCTCTCCCTCTCTCTCTCTCTCCCTCTCTCTCTCTCTCGGGAAGTTTTGCAGCGCTAGTAGTAGCAGTAAAATTATACACGTTTTCAATTTCAGTATATTTCATACTTATTACGGAAAAAATAATGATTTTTGAATTTGTCATTTACAACGGAAACGTCATTTACAACTGGATGCTTATTATAATATATTTAGATGTGATGGCGGGACGGTTACAAATCTGAAGTTGGCAGAAGTGGCGACTGGCCACANGCTTATTATAATATATTTAGATGTGATGGCGGGACGGTTACAAATCTGAAGTTGGCAGAAGTGGCGACTGGCCACATGACATGGCGTGTTGCTGAACGAAGTGTTATTTTCTCTTCTTGTGAAAAATACTTAAAAGTACCACATAAAGTTTGTACACGTTGTGTTTTTTAAACCTATTTAGGCAAGTTACGATGTTGTGATAAATCTGTTTTTCCACTGCAGGAATAAATATACTGTAACTTGCGTTGTGACCGCTGTGTGTGAAAGAGTATTGCTGTCTTTACGTAACGCTGGGCCAGTGTGTGTGTGATTGCAAATATTGGGCGTACGAAATTTGTGCGTTTTAACCGTAAACTCTTTTATGACGAGATTAATTTTTTGAAAGTCATCACAACGTAACTTTGCCCTAGGTGTTTGAAACACAATTGTGTAACGTGCTTAAGTTTCTGTGATTTGAATGTTTGCCACAATCCGAAAAAAAATACGGAGCCCAGCCAGATAAATTTAAATAAATAAGGAAATAAACCTAGAAAACAGTATGTACCAGTGCATAGAAATATGAGCAGAATAAAAGTTACGGTAGGCCTAATTGTGTGCATGTTCCCACCACTATTTTTTTTTTTTTTAAGTTTGTCGATGCTACGTACAAAATATAAGCGACACGAGTTGTGTGCTTGAATTAAGTATGTATTTTCGTTGACTGGTTGTTCCTTCGTTTTAATATTTATTCCAACCAAGGCCGTCCTTTTAACGAAATAACCCAACACATATAATTAATAAGAGGTTAAATACTACAGTTCTTTGCCCCGCAGTTGCAACAGGGTTAAACCCAGTCGTGGCAAAATTTTAACGTGTATTGCGTGTAATGTGTTATGTCGCGTACAACAAATGTTTACAATGTAAAATAATAACCGTAAGAACTATCATCAATACAGACATTGTTAAAGTCATAAAGCTGACCTAAATATGGTTGTGAACATTCGTACGAAATTGTATTTGAAATATAACAGAATTCTTTGAACAGCAGAGAACAGGCAGGCCTTTCCAAAGTGCTCAGTTTAGCGTGAACAGCTTATAACAGCTCGATACCCGCCAGTGCACACTGCTGTGTGTACCATAGGCTATAGTCCATACTGTATAAGAAGGCCGTTTTCTGACAGGTCTGCGAAAGTAGCGCCACTGTTTACGTTTGACTACATGTGACTATGTATCCTTCCGCCATCAGCTGGTCCGTCAAGTCGGGGCTGTATTTTTTATCAACACGCTGTCAGCTAATCCACTTGCCATTGTACTGTTATGCTAAACAAATTTTAAGATACTTTATGACTGACATATGTCTAAAAAAAATAAGTAGGTTATACAAGTAAAAATATAAAATGTTGCAAATAATTAAATATTTGCTAACTCTTTTTTAATTTGTCCGAGATAGTGAATTTGGGTTAACATTTGCGAGACGGTCTGTTGTATCTATTATCACACTTTGGGCGTTATAGCTAATATATTCGAGTTGGAAATATGTGACGTGGAATAACGTTATAATTGCTTAAAAACTATTCACGCGTCTCACTTTCTACAAACAAGGAGATTGGTTTCATGAGAACAATATGGCGTGTAATTTACGTAGACGAACGATTACCGGCCGAATATAAATGACTTTTACTCCAAATCATTTTACATGAAATATATGTTACTTAAAAATTATGCAGAGCTCGTGGGAAAATATAACTATTGGCATTTGTTTGTAAATTCGTTATATATCGCGCAAAAAAGAGGTTCATTTCTGGCTGGTAATACCTCGCATAATATCCGAGAGATCGCGCGCACAGCGCGTCACGGCGAAGTTTGAGCCGCTGTTTTTGGATAACAGATAGCGTATTATTTTAAGTTGATTGTTCTTAGATTACGGGCTGGAAATATATTTCAAATTCGTGTCGTTTCGTCAAATTAATAGAAAAATAATTCAACAATATTATGCAATATTTCTATATGCTTTTCGAATTAATATCAAGGACGTGTTGAAAGCGAGGTTGGAGAGGGATGATACGACGTGAAAAAACTTTCTGAAGTTAGCACAACTTCAGAAAACTTTTCCGCGTCGTATCGTTCTATTGTACATTTCATTTTGAACACCTATACATAACTACATTATCACGAAGTTTAGTTTTTAACACTAACAACCATTGTTTTGTGTCCTTGTAAAATAAAATGCATTAATAAATGTAAGAACTCTTTCTTACCCTCGTATTTTCTGCTTTTGTGATGTGCATTGGCAGTGCACTCAGAATAGCCAACGTAATTTTAACTTTTGTTCGTTCGTGCATCAGCTGATACAGGATTTTGTAAATGGCACTTTGTTTGTTTCGTAAACGTTAAGTTGCCACTCACTGACTGTCAGAAAGTGGCCTTCTTATACCGTATGGACTATATCCACGGCAAAGTGAGCACTTTTTAAGGCCCTGCTAAATTTTTCCTTTGAGCCAATTGTAAGTAAGTGTTCATAAAATATCTCCGGCATGTTTTAAAAAGCAAGTAAGTGTTGTGCTTTGTTTATATATTTCACAACAATTTCTTTAAAGTCGTTATTGCATAAATAATAATTTTCTGATTTATTAACATATTCGCAGCATTCCAGTGATGATCGTAGAAATTTCACGTCCGTTTTAAGCATTAAATTTAGATAAAAATAATTTTCATTTTTAATGTAAAAATGCGCGGCTGCGAGAGCTAAACAATTGACTGTCGACAACGTCCGAATTGAAAATTAATGAAATGACAAATTACAAAATACAGAATTNCGAGAGCTAAACAATTGACTGTCGACAACGTCCGAATTGAAAATTAATGAAATGACAAATTACAAAATACAGAATTTTTCATTTCAGGCGCTGTCTTAGTAAAACACCGCCACATCATACCGGGCACAATATCGTACGAGTTCAATGTCGTGTTGCACAAGTCACTACTTTTACTGTAAAACTGGCATTTTGTAGTGCTTTCCGCCACTTTTTAATACAAACATTGCCATGTGACTAATAAACACAGTGTATACATTCCACTAATCTCAAAAGTTAATGTCCAAGGCTGCAATAAAACATATTTATTAGTGGTTAATGCCTGTTGGGAAGGCCTTAAAAAGTGCTCACTTTACCGTGAATAGCATAAACCACGTTCTGGGATCTCGCTCTGCCGGGTTGTGCCACTCGGAGCACCGCGGATGTACGAATGGCTTTTTACTGGTGTCTTCGGCGCTCCCGCGCGTATTTAACCACCGCTGTTTTACTGCACTGCGAATTAGCACAAGGTATCTCGAGGCCGAGGTAAATAGCTAGGCATGTTCTACGTGCACAGCTCTACACAAACCGGAGTCTTGTGAGGAATGCGTGCAGAGTACAGGCTGTTCCAAAAACACGTACAAAGTAACGCTATAGAATAACTACCTATATACACTTGTAATATATATTACCAATATATGACACTTCTACTGATAGATAGCAAAGAATTTCATGAGTTCGTTTGAGGGTAAGGTTAGACTTCACATATATTTATATNCGTTTGAGGGTAAGGTTAGACTTCACATATATTTATATGCCCCTTAAATTGACTTTTCCTCCCGTGGCCTAAGTTGTTATATTATTTATTGATAGGTCGCTATTAGTGGTTGATGATTCTGTCAGTTCTTCTTAAAACTCCTCAAATCAATTAAAAAAAGAATAAATATTTACCTACGCCGGATATTTTTTCTACAACCACATAATTAGCAAAATTTTAGGGTCTCTGCCTATCGATATCAATGCAATATATCGTGACCACAAAACTTCGGAAATAATAAAATACATCGCAAATATTGGTGATACCCAATAGGGTACGTTTATATATATACTATATATAAACTTTGTATTTTGAGTCTATACATGACGGCACAAAGTCAATTAGAAAACGGCATATCATTTTGTGTCGGAAGATGGGCACTGTATTGGTATACAGCATGTTTACTTTTCTGCAGTTGGTTTCTGTTTGCATTAGAGACCGTATTCGTTTGCAGCCCAGTCACTTAAGAGTTTACCAATCGAGAAAGATAAATTACCCTAATGTGTATTAAAAAGGTCTTGTCTCGACGTCTTCTCGCGCAATATCACAGCAAATAGTTTCGCGTTAAAGAGCTGCGCCTTTATTTGCCTGGCACGGGGGTGGACCACCACTTGGAAAGTATCTCCTCCTTCATCGCCTGGGATCTAACCTTCAACTCTCCAAATGCGAACCAGATACGCTAACAGATGAAGAGCACAGGACACTTACGAACTCAGGAATGAGACAGCTCTTTCTACCACGAACACCAGCCGCAAACGCCTTGCATAATGGCGTCACTTGCCAACAACATGGCGCAACGCCATTCACCAAACAGCTCGTGGTAGGTGGCAGCCGAGCCAGTAAGGAATCTTTCGGAGCACGCAAAAGCCAATCAGACAAAAGGCCTGGGGCTCTATTCTGTAACTTGAGCTTGCTTGAAGACAGCCGACGTGATCGTCTTTATCACAAGAGAGCCATAACGATCGTCACTCGTAGGCGTCTTTATGTGGTATTCTGTATGCCACATCTTTATTGGCATCTTTGTGCAAAGATGTACGTTTGGAAACGCAGCGAGCTGTGTTCTGAAATCAACGATCTCCTTGTTGAATTATAATTTTTCCGTTATAACAGAATTCATTATGTCACAAATTTTGTTATCATAGTGAATTTTTAACTATAAGTGAAATGTATTTCTTAATAAATTTTCGAATAATACTTCTAAAATAAATTTACTTCTTGGCTGAATCCTTCACTTCGTAGCTACGGTAAAGCGAGAGTATCACTTCCATATAAAAAATATACTCCTTGCATGTATTCCAGACATCGTTTATTTGTGCGGAAATATAACAGAATATAATATCTCTTATGTTTAGGGCATTTTAAACCGTTTTATTTTCTGTAAGACGTGTTTGTAGAATAATCCTCAATACGTCAGCCATTTTCGTTCCACTTTCGTCAATAAAGATACCTTGTTGGCCTGTTTTTATATAAAAACAGTCACGGGGCATTCGAAAGACCATCATGGACATATATTGGGTTACATAATACCATTTCGCGTCGTAAAGATACTTACGCGGTAAATGTCTTTAGATAAATACAGTAAAAAGTTAGAGAATAGGGCCCCTGGTATTTCCAGAGCCTCGTGAAGTCATTCAGCGAATGGGTATGCGCACATCAAAGGAACCACCGCGCCGTTTTGCTTCTGTATACGTACCTACTCTGTGACTAGAGGCAGTAATATTTCTGGAACGCTTTTGTTGAGGCATAAACATCAAGATACTGTACTAGTGTTCATCTGTCTTGATTGGTTAAATTATGTTTACGGCACATGTTATCTTCTTGTTGGCTTAGTGACTTAAGTTTCTGGATTCTGAGTGATCCGGTCAAATGTGAAAACGGCTTCTTATACTGACAATAGCCAAAGTAGAGAGAAAAAAACATTCTATATGCAACTAGTACTGAAACCTACTGTGCACCCACAGTGTTCCGGAGAAAGTCACTCTACGTATGACCGAACACTCTAGGCTATGTCAAATGACTCCTACTGCAATAAAAAAACTAACATCACTCATTTGAGAGAATTTTTTGTCGCAAACGAAAATCAACACATGTTGCGAAATTCGCGCCCAGGGCTCACACGTGTGAATCGTGGATAAAAATGTCGTCGATGATGTCAGGCCAACAATCTGTGCCGCCGGTGGTTTAGTGGTCAGACTACTCCCCTCCCATCAAGGCGAACTGGATTCGAGTGCAGACGGGGTAACCCTGATATTTGCATGTGGGAAACATGCCGGACGTTGCCGTTGGCTGGTGGGTTTTCTCGGGCCGATCTCGTTTCCCCCACCCTTGCATTCCGCCGCTCTATCTTCACATCACTTCACTTTAATCTCACCATTGCTCAAAGAACTCGTTGTTAAACACCGACAACACCCTCNATGTCGTCGATGATGTCAGGCCAACAATCTGTGCCGCCGGTGGTTTAGTGGTCAGACTACTCCCCTCCCATCAAGGTGAACTGGATTCGAGTGCAGACGGGGTAACCCTGATATTTGCATGTGGGAAACATGCCGGACGTTGCCGTTGGCTGGTGGGTTTTCTCGGGCCGATCTCGTTTCCCCCACCCTTGCATTCCGCCACTCTATCTTCACATCACTTCACTTTAATCTCACCATTGCTCAAAGAACTCGTTGTTAAACACCGACAACACCCTCTGAATTCTCTAACAAATCCCTACTTGACATTTTACTTCCATAATCTGGCAAGGCTGTAGTAAATGAAAGGTTTGTTAAACAGCTGTTACTCTCGCATCTCTTTATACAGCCTGTTGCTAGATCCTTGCTCAAACACTAAGCATTGCTTATTCACGTTGGATTTCCGGCTCTAAATCTCATTTTCATATAACAGATTTATTTATGTTAATTATTTTATTGAAGTCTTTTTCATTTTCATATTTATTGTCAAACACTTGAAGTTTTTATTAATTCATTTCATCCTGCGTTTTGTTGCAATATTTTAGTATGCAATATTCCATCATATAACGTTGGAAAAATATTTTTTTTTGTATTCACAGAAGTTATAGATGTGCAGCAGCGGTTTTATTATTTTGTGGGCGATGGATACAATTGTTATTGGTTACATAGTATTTAATTTTTTCATANCTTTATACAGCCTGTTGCTAGATCCTTGCTCAAACACTAAGCATTGCTTATTCACGTTGGATTTCCGGCTCTAAATTTCATTTTCATATAACAGATTTATTTATGTTAATTATTTTATTGAAGTCTTTTTCATTTTCATATTTATTGTCAAACACTTGAAGTTTTTATTAATTCATTTCATCCTGCGTTTTGTTGCAATATTTTAGTATGCAATATTTTATCATATAACGTTGGAAAAATATTTTTTTTTTTGTATTCACAGAGGTTATAGATCNTATTCACAGAAGTTATAGATGTGCAGCAGCGGTTTTATTATTTTGTGGGCGATGGATACAATTGTTATTGGTTACATAGTATTTAATTTTTTCATAGGAACAGATAAAATAAGTCACTAATTTGAAATAATTATAATGTTTGAATGTTGAAGGAGAACTAGGTTGTTACAGTATAAAAGCAAAGAAAACATGTTCTGATGTAAGTTCGCTTTGTAGCTGTTCTCGTTCGCTGACCTTCTGCAAGACGTTTTGGAAATCGGCCATGAGTGCGATCGGTTGCGCCGCGCTGTGAGGAGATTCCCCATTTGTTCGGCTAACGTCTGGCAGGTTCGCCTCTTTCTGCGCCGAATGGCAAATTACCTTCTGCAGTATTCGTATCACGCTCGGACATTTTGCTTGCGCGTGCAGTTCGGGTTCGGAATACGCGCGTTTTCTTGCTTTTTTTTATGCGGTGGCACGCTGAATCTGAATCACGATATATCGAGCTGTTTTCCAGTTGGCGACTGTTACTGCCAATTTTTTTAAAAGCTGTAATCAATTGTTTGGTGCCCTGGAAACTGCTAGAACGCACTTAAAAACAATGGTGAATCAGAAAAGGCGAAACACTAATATTAATAGCTGGGATACATAGGACTGATTTTCAAATATAGAGATTTTTACTGACTGGAGATGGTGTCATTGGCAATCGGATGGGTAACTTATAAGGCATATAAATAAGTTAAGGGGAGATCAATCCCCGCCATCTTGAATTTACGGAATTTTCGCTGTAACTTGCAACACAGCTTTTTATATTTTATTTTGGGCGTCGACAAGGCAAATGTCATTGCTTTGCACACGTTATAAAACATGTATTACTAGACTACTGTTGCCAGTATCATTTCTGTGAAGGCAGGCAACAAAAAAGTACTTATTTCTTGCTGGCAGTCACTAGTCAAAAATTGATTAACATGGTACAGTTGTAATAGTTTCATAAATCTTTAGAAACTATTATTTATGCCATGTCATGCGAAAAACTTTGTTGAACGTTTTCAAATGGAACTTATGGCAAAAAAAGTGAAAATCCAGGATAACGGGGCCTGATCAGCCTAAGGGAGGTAATTTTTGGTGTTTACTAAAAATAACCTCTTCACTCACCCCTCCCAAAGGTTTAAGATTAAATTGAATTAGAATTATTCCTTTTAAAACACGCACAATCCAATACAATTCAAAGTATTTTACACAGAAAAAGAAATCTTACGAATTATAATAAACGAAATGAGGTGGCATGAGATGTAAACGCCAACGATCGGGAGCTAAGGCGGGCCATATGCGTAACGGGCACAACTATTAGAAACTTTACTTCAACTTCAATGAATTCATGGCGTATGCATTGCGTCCAACAACCTAGCGCACTACACACACGCAGGGTAGGGTAAATTAAGTTTACTGGTGNTCATGGCGTATGCATTGCGTCCAACAACCTAGCGCACTACACACACGCAGGGTAGGGTAAATTAAGTTTACTGGTGCTCAAGCCTACTGCAAACTACACCAACTACTGTTGCGACGCAGTCACACAGCCGATTCAAATCGAAGGCAAACAACAAAACGCGTGACGTAAAAAAATAACAAATACTATTTGCGTAAAAAAAAGGAACACTTAGGCGACGCGTATACTGGGCTGGCAAGAAGTGGACTGCCCAGGCCAGTAGACTCGACAAACTCTAATTGCCCAAAGTGTTCGAACATTTCAGAAAGACAAACATGGTGCGGACCTTCGTCCCCGAACGGCAGCTGCCCAACAGAGCTTCACGATCCAAGTGAACGAGTCCTAGGACGAAAACGAAGCTTCCCCTTTCCGAAACCACGACAACACCCCCATCCCTTCCACGATTACGTAGGGTAAGGCGACACTAGCGCCACGACGAAACAGACGACGGTCTCAGCCGCAGTAGAGCCAATCGACGAAACCAAAAACAAAATTGATGCGCCTCCTCTTGTCCGACGTCGTCCGCCACAAGGCTGCATAAATACAGGCTGCGCCGTCGACGACACGTAACGATGTCCACAAACGATCCAGAGGGCGTAACGCTCGATCGCCGCGTTACAATATTTCATGTTCAAGAGTTCACTTTTGCTTTCTCATCCTACAATTAGGAATATTCGTCAGAAATTACTCCGCAAATGAAAACAAAATTTTCTAAATGTTTTATTTTTTTAAAATGAAGAACGATGAGGCACTACAAAATGCCAGTTTTACAGTAAAAGTAGTTACTTGTGCAACACGACATTGTACTCGTACAATATTGTGCCCGGTATGATGTGGCGGTGTTTTACTAAGACAGCGCCTGAAATGAAAAATTCTGTATTTTGTAATTTGTCATTTCGTAATTTTCAATTCGGACGTTTTCGACAGTCAATTGTTTAGCACTCACATCCGCGCATTTTTACATTAACAATGTAAATAATTTTTATCTAAATTTAATGCTTAAAACGGACGTGAAATTTCTACAATCATCACTGGAATGCTGCAAATATGTTAATAAATAAGAAAATTATTATTTATGCAATAACAACTTTAAAAAAATTGTTGTGAAATATATAAACAAAGCACAACACTTACTTGCTTTTTAAAACATGCCTGGGGTATNGACTTTAAAAAAATTGTTGTGAAATATATAAACAAAGCACAACACTTACTTGCTTTTTAAAACATGCCTGGGGTATTTTATGAACACTTATTTGTTTAAAAAAAACGTTTTAATTACGCATTTGCGTATATATTTTGAAGATTAATACCAACATGGCGCTGATGTTGTCATTTTGTTTTTTTTGCTAACATCCGCTAGATACAAAATACGAAATTACCAAATACGTCACTATTGTTGCATACAAAATCGGATCACGTGATCATTTTGTCAACAAAATCTGCCATTTCGGACACGGTCTAAGCGAGTCATCGTCTGGAATATTCGTCTCCACGTACCGATCAGCTGTTAACGTCAAGAGGTAGGAATACGCTTTTCTTGTTTGGCTTCAACCACAAAATTGCGCTACTCTTCTTCGATATTTATTACCGGTACGAGATATGTTTAATTCCCTAATAACTCCTTTGCTGTTATGAGTTGTGGTTAGTACACGGGAAAGGGTAAGGGTGGTTTGTAGTTTAGAAGCAGCATCTTTATTGAACCAAACGACAAGACGTTTCCCGTCTAAAAACTGGCATCCTAATTCCAGTCTCACTAGGTTTAACTTTTCTCAGACCCTACTGTTATATTAGGTCTTACCTTTTTCAAGAGTCCCATTAGTCCTTAAATGCGTAGGATACTAAAAAANCAGACCCTACTGTTATATTAGGTCTTACCTTTTTCAAGAGTCCCATTAGTCCTTAAATGCGTAGGATACTAAAAAAATAATAATTTTATATATTTGTTTCAAACATTGTTCAACTTGTACGCATTGTATGTTATGACATTTTTCGTAAAATAAAATAATTTAACTTTATATTTTTTTTAATAATTTGATGTAAAATACAAAATTTGTCTATTTTGCTGCAGCCGTAAAAACAAATACTAAGTTGTACAAAGAAAAAATTCACAACATAAACTAATGTCGTGGGCTACCTCTTTGCATATATGTAATCACCAAATAACAATCGATATATTAAAAAAATTAAAATATACGAATTTTTAACATTTTCAATTGTTTTCATATACAGTGTATGGTTTGTTATTTGGTGATTACATATGTGTCGCGCGGTAGCCCTTAGAATTGTTTTACTTATATATTATTTCATCTCTACAACTAAGTTATTATTTGTTATTACAGCTCCAGCAAAACAAGAAAATTGTTTATTTGACATCAAATTATTTTAAAAAATATGTAGGGTAAATTTTTTTAATTCGAGTCATTATATACAATACGTACAAGTTGAATAATGGTGCAAATATAACATTATTAACTTTTTGGTACCCAACACCCTTAAGGCCGACATAATCTTCGGTTCTAAGTGCTTTTCTCAGATTGCAGCTCTCTTTCAGCTGATGAATGCCATTCCATGTCGGTTCACTGTACGCCAGCTCCTACTTCCCGTCTCACATACTCTAGCTGTCTATGACGAGATAGTGGAATCAGGCGTGTTTGGCCCTCTTCTTGCCTCGCCTCTTTCGCCGCACTGATTACGGTAGGGAAACCCTGTCATTACTCTCTGGTCCGCAACCCTTTGCCTCAGTGGCTTTATTTCACATACTTGAGCGTTCGCATTCAGAATCACCCCTTCGTCAATGCTTCTATCGTCTTTCCATCGTCTGTACANGCCTCGCCTCTTTCGCCGCACTGATTACGGTAGGGAAACCCTGTCATTACTCTCTGGTCCGCAACCCTTTGCCTCAGTGGCTTTATTTCACATACTTGAGCGTTCGCATTCAGAATCACCCCTTCGTCAATGCTTCTATCGTCTTTCCATCGTCTGTACACCTGTCTTCATGTTACTAGCTGTTCACGATCCCACGTCATAGGCTTGAGATCACCACGTAACTCCCTGGGTCCGAGGTNTGTCTTCATGTTACTAGCTGTTCACGATCCCACGTCATAGGCTTGAGATCACCACGTAACTCCCTGGGTCCGAGGTAGTGAATTGGTCGAACTACTGGCGTCCCACCAAGGCGAACCGGATTCGATTCCCGGTGGAATCGCTCCCCGGATTTTCGCAGGTGAGAATCGTGCCGGATGATGCAGCTCGTAGGTGGGTTTTCTCGAGGATCTCCCGTTTCNCCCCGGATTTTCGCAGGTGAGAATCGTGCCGGATGATGCAGCTCGTAGGTGGGTTTTCTCGAGGATCTCCCGTTTCTCCCGTCCTTGCATTCCGGCATAGCTCCATACTCACCTCTCCTCACCCTCATCGGTTCTCGAAACCCCGATTCTAAGAGATGCCCAAATCTCTTCACTCACTCGTAACGCCCTAACTGAAAACGTTAGCTAAAAGCCAGTTCAAGAGNCCCCGGATTTTCGCAGGTGAGAATCATGCCGGATGATGCAGCTCGTAGGTGGGTTTTCTCGAGGATCTCCCGTTTCCCCCGTCCTTGCATTCCGGCATAGCTCCATACTCACCTCTCCTCACCCTCATCGGTTCTCGAAACCCCGATGCTAAGAGATGCCCAAATCTCTTCACTCACTCGTAACGCCCTAACTGAAAACGTTAGCTAAAAGCCAGTTCAAGAGNGCTAAGAGATGCCCAAATCTCTTCACTCACTCGTAACGCCCTAACTGAAAACGTTAGCTAAAAGCCAGTTCAAGAGCGCAATCCACTTCTGGGTTTTGGGGATATTTTATGGTTTCGTGCCATATCAATGACAAAATATAAATACCAAATTATTATTTTTAAAAGTAATATGAATGTTTATTAGCGTAAATATGGGAATTTCAAATTAAGCGTTAATTCCTAAGAATTTTAAAAAGTTTATCATAACGCAACATTCTGTTCCAGCTAAAGTGTTTTTTGAAGTCCCAAGAGTGGCATGTTGAATTTCCTTTGAAATCCGACACTTGAATGAATGTCTCGGAGGAGACCTTCCTTATATCTCTTATATATCATGCGTTTCTCGGCCTCATGCGCGGAGAACAACTCCAGGTAGGTGGAGACCTTCAAGGCGAAGTTCCCAACGTTTAACTCTGAAAGCCCCAGAAACATACCACGCATATAATTAGCGTGTGACGAGATTCGATGTCGACAGGCCATTCGTCGTCGTCGTCTCTGCTACTTGCACCACGTGACTGTCTTGGATGCGCGAAGACAAGTAGCTCTCTCACGATCCCCCCTCCCCTCCTTAACTACCGGGCTTTTTCTTGGTCGCGCCTTCTCTTCATTAGCAGCCAGACAACCCGCGGCCTCGCTCCTGGTTTCGCATATTTATGCCGGCAGCCGACTCAGCGCCTCCTTCCCCTTACTTCCCCTCACCCTTTCTTCTCCAGCGCCCGTAATTATTCCACCGCTGACGACGTGCTTTGTAGTTCAGCCTGGGGAATACCGTACCCTTCCTTCTCTGCCTAGCCACTGTGCCAACTTCCACCAGACGCTTCACTTCGTCGCGAATAAGAATTTTCTACTTTTCGTTACGTAGGTCGGCGTAGGCTCTTCACGGTAAATTAAGCACTTTTGAAATAAACGTTTTAAAAATATCACTGCTCCTACTTGCATTAACGGTTTTTTCTACTCAGGTTCGGGAATAAACGTGGTTTCTTATAGTAGAGTTTGGCATAGGGAAATATTCCGCCTCTGGGTACGCTATGTTCCTGCAGGTAACTTTTAATTATAAAAGAGAAACATTTTATTTAGTTACTAGGTAATCTCATATTTGGTTTATTATAATTGTAATTTTCCTGTTTTTTTACGTAGAAAATAGAGAAAATCTGGTACACATGCGACGCTAGCGAAAATTTCCCCCTTGCGAAACTTTTAACATTGATATTCCCAACTTGTATAGGCTATTCACGGTAAAGTGNGCTAGCGAAAATTTCCCCCTTGCGAAACTTTTAACATTGATATTCCCAACTTGTATAGGCTATTCACGGTAAAGTGGGCACTTTTGAAAGCCCTCTCGTTTGGAACAATAATCAACAAATATATTTTATTTTAGCGTTAGATGTTAACTTCCGAGTGCGGTGGAATATACACACTGTGTTTATTACGTACATGGAAATATTTAGTTAAAATGGTGGTTAAAGGATAAAATATTGCTGAAAGAAAAAAGTAATTAGGGCGTCAAAAGTGCTCACTTTACCGCGAACAACCCGTAGCAGAAGTAACCTTACCTGCATGTATTTTAACGGGCACACTGACTGGAATGATCCCATTAAAGTTGGTAACGACGGAGGGAAATGTCTTAAAGTTGAATCAAAAGTGTTATAACCAGTTAACGGTAAAGTGACCATTTTTTTCTTCCACGATATGCAAAATCAACATTTCCATGCACCACATCACTTTATTCATGAGTTAGTCAGGTGTAACTGTAAAATTGTTAAAAAAATGTAATGTATTACTATTGCGCTAATTCTTACTTTTGGGCACATAAAAAAAAAACAGAAAATTAAATAGGTAGATTTACTGTTCACAAATTTGAACATCACACTACTATTACATTGCATGCAGTAATGTATAGTGATTTTTTTTTCAAAGGGTCATTTCATAACTGCTCACTTTACCGTGTACAGTCTGCAGGTAAATAAATATNTATAGTGATTTTTTTTTCAAAGGGTCATTTCATAACTGCTCACTTTACCGTGTACAGTCTGCAGGTAAATAAATATTTGTAAATACAGAAATTATCTCTTTTGCTTTGTGTTTTTTATTCAACCCATATAAGTGTAACATGTCAAATATTAACTTCCCTAACAATTTCAGTTTCAGTTGGCCGACACATAAATACAGTGATTAGGCCCATGCTGGCAATGTTAATTTTACATATGGCGGAAGAATACAGAATGTGAATACAAGTAGACCTTAAGTGAAGCAGGGCTTTTAAAAGGGCTCAGTTTACCAGTGAACAGTCTTTACTTCGTGGACTACGCGTGGTGTGTACGCCCATTTGTGACGGCGAATTTTATGTAGACGAAGATACCCAGCGAGTGCACTAGTGACCCAGACATTTGACGGTAATGTTAGACTTCTTTATTCTTTAAATACCCTAGCCATTGTAATCATTTTTTAATTTGAAATAAGCTACATTTTATAGCTTGAAATAGCAAGAGTTACTTTTGTTTACTTTAATTTAGGAGTTTTGGGAATTTACCCTGGGTAGTTTATAACACATTATTGGTTGACTGAACTTCAAGTGCAATTCTTCTCCACGATAATACAAAACTACTGACGCCTTTACGCTTGACTTTATTTCAACTATGCTATGGCATGAATATAAATTGAGTAATTAATAACTGATAACCTCAACCAAGGCAGAGAGGGTATCACAGCCATGCGTTCTCTTTTCATTAATCCCGCCTTTTACAGACAGATAAATCAAGTTCACAATGTTCAGTGCATATTTACAAAAAAATATCACAAAATAACGAATGTGCCAGAACTGGTATCATTCGACCACTCACGAGGTGTATTTTCAACGCTCGTTATTACATATTGGTGTTACCCAATTAACAATCAAATTATTAAAATCCCTAACCAAACCCGCTAAAAACTCAACGCCAAGCTTCCTTTGAAACGCTGACACTAAAATAAATTTTTATACTCTCCATCTTTACAAACATATTTACCCTACTGGGTGACACTGCAGGCAATAACAAAATTATTGGACATCTACTATGTAATGCAGTAATGTCATTTAATCATTTACACGCTGTAAAAAATAATCATTTCGTATTTTTCAGTGACGTAATGCACTCAAATATACGGTATATAAATATGAGATATGACAGTTTCTAACACAACATAATTATTCGGACACATCCTGCTTTGTTCAGCCCTGGAGGGCAGTGTCTTTGAAAGTACAGAGTTGGAGTCACGTTAAAGAGTTTAGTATTAACTGTGATGTCGTTGAAACAGCAGCACAGGGCAAACAGGAAATGGGACGCCAAATAATCAAATACAGTTAGTTAGTAGTTGCTAAACGATGATAAGATCCTATTATTTTCGAAAATATTGATTCCGGAGNATAATCAAATACAGTTAGTTAGTAGTTGCTAAACGATGATAAGATCCTATTATTTTCGAAAATATTGATTCCGGAGGGTGTATATTTGACAGTAGATTATTTTCGAGAATGAAGAAGTAATTTTTTTTTTTTTTAGAATGTTGCTTGTATGAATAGGAAAGCACTTGCGGTGGACTACAGTAATAGTAAAATCTATTAATAGAATATGTTTATGTGTAAAAGCCGAGATGGAGATAGTTTTATGTACTGCAATCCACAGGAGGATGACGCCGTGTCCCGGGCTGTAAACCCTCGACAGGTGGTCCCGACATTACAAAACTTCCACTAAAGCCGCTCGGGACAATGTGGCCAACCTTGTAAGACCCGCTACCGGCGGGGATCAGAGAACGGTAGGTCCCCCCTACCGCACATGCCTTCATACGAGTGTGTTTATCGTCGCGACTGGCTCTTCACGGGTAATGGCCCGGCGTTGTAATAGCGCCCCAGGTTTGGAATGGGGGGGACCTTCCACGTGACCCCCAGGTTGGGNTGGGTAATGGCCCGGCGTTGTAATAGCGCCCCAGGTTTGGAATGGGGGGGACCTTCCACGTGACCCCCAGGTTGGGTCGGTGGGGCAGATCCGTTTAATGCGGCCGTGAACACGTCGAGTTACGGCGCCGGCCGAAGCGACCGAGGGAGGTAAACGTTCCGGCGGAGTTGAATTTCTCCGACGCGTGGCACTAAACAACCCGTCTCGGGACGGCACGGGACCAGGCCGTATATCGCCCTGCCCGGAGACTTTAATGAGCGCGCGAGACACAATCCGGCCTGGCTCCGCGGGCCCGCGACGTATCGCATACCGCCAATCATAATCTTTGCCGGCACCGAGTCGAGCACGCGCGAAGACACGTGATTCCACGGAAACTCCCCGAACTGGAGAACACAGTTGAATTCATGCATACAATTGAGTGTGTGTGTGTGATCCCAGTAAAGTAAGAACTTTTGAACTCAACGTTTGAAAAATGTCACTGCCCGCTATCTCCACATATTTTAATGAGGACACTGACTGGCATGCGCCCAGTTAAGTTGGTAATGATGGACGTAAAGTAGTTCCGTGCCTTAACGTTGAAATGAAAGAATTAGGTTAAACATTTGTGAATACGGAAATAATTTATTTTGCTTTCGGGGGTTTTTTTAATGCATGTAAGTGTAGGAATCAGCGAATTTGTAAACGTTTGCTTTTCTAATAATTTCGTAGTTTCACTAGAGTGACGCATGAATAAAGTGATCAGGCTAGTGGCGATGTTAACTGCACATACAGTGGAATAATGCACAATGAGCATAAAGTAGATCTTAACCAGGGCTTTCAAAAGTGCTCAGTTTACCGTGAACAGCCTATATATAAACATAGACACACATACACAAATCCGCACATAACAACAGTATCTGACTGATGAAAGATCAACTATCACTTCAAATGGTTTTACCTGTACGTTGCTCGCAAACAGTCCTGGATGCATCAATTTAAATATTTTTTTTAAAAATATTTTTTCCTCTTATGTTTTGTTTGAAGACAGACACTGAAAAAACGTTTGACGTCATATCTTGATTTGGACTACCTACTGAGTAAGTAGTTCAGAGCAAGGCGGTGGTTAGAAAAGGGTTGATTGCGGAATACTTCTCACTAGCAAAATTTCCTTAATAGCCACAACAACGATATGAAGGTTGCCGAACGAAGTCTCGTGGTCATTTTTGTTGTCCTGCACAAAGTTAGGGACAAGTTTAGTGCGGCAGTCGTAAAGACAATAATGCATGCTGTATTATCCACATGGCAGACCAGCCGTACGGTTTAACCGCAATAATGATGCAAGGAAACAGACCTAGTCAACTCGTTGAGAATGCCTCAAAGAATGTTTGTGAAGTAGTTTTTTTGTAACACTGGTTTAATTACAGTGTACCTACGAAGTAGTTTTTATTGATTACGCTGAAAGTTCGGGCTATATAACAGTTTCAGTGTAACAATAATTACTAAGCTACACTACGTGTTTGTGTATCTATTTGCCTTTCAGCAACGTAAAAGTGATAAATAAGAGACATCAGCGGCTTGTGTGCAAACTAAAAATACTTTGTACAGCAGAAGATAAATATAAGTTGAAACATTGGCCTTAATAAAAGAAATTAGGGACGAGAGCAAATGAACGCTGGAAATGTTTCGAGATNACATTGGCCTTAATAAAAGAAATTAGGGACGAGAGCAAATGAACGCTGGAAATGTTTCGAGATCAATTAATAAATGCTGGAAATTTTACCATTACGAAAGGATAGCGGGAAGAGACATTTTGCAATGATTTCGACAAAAACACACACACCATCACGCACATACACATATGTGTGGATGTGTGTACACATATATTATATATACAGAGAGAGAGAGAGAGAGAGAGAAGGACTCGGGAGTATAGGGAATGATACCGATAAGGTGAAAATGGAAGAGATGTCAGTTTCAAGTGGGGAAGTATGTAGAGAATAAAATAATGGTATGTTAATGAATGTTGAAGAAACGAACTTGAAAATACCTGCATAAATGGCACAAACGGTTGCAAAAATAGTAGAAACTTTAGTGGATGGTGATGATGTTTTATTACAACTTGCAAATTTACATGAATGTGAATATTTGTCTTGCTTCTGTTTAGTGGTTAAATTAAAGTGCATTATAACAAGTGAAAAAAACATGGCGTAACAATATCCCTCTATGAAAAGTTGATTATTTTAATTACACACCGAATTTTTGAAGTATAAATGCGTACAATATGTGAGAAGAAAGCCTTTTCACTTAGCAAAACGTGTATTTGTATATTTACAGTCAAATATGAACAATTTAACCGACAAATTAATTTTTTCTGAGGTCAGATGTTGCTTTCCTGACAAAAAAGATCAAGTTCTTTAACGTACANTTTAACCGACAAATTAATTTTTTCTGAGGTCAGATGTTGCTTTCCTGACAAAAAAGATCAAGTTCTTTAACGTACAGGTTTTGTAGGTAGAAAATATTAGTTTACGTTGTACGCCACAATCTGTTACGTCGGCGCAGTGTACTCGGTTGTTAGCAACTATCGACGCTAATAACTTGTTGGTCCAACTAAAATGTTTCTCGGTGTAAGCAATTTGACGTCANCGTTGTTAGCAACTATCGACGCTAATAACTTGTTGGTCCAACTAAAATGTTTCTCGGTGTAAGCAATTTGACGTCACGTAAGCCATATTCACAGCAGGAAAGTGACGACAATCGTGCAGGAAGGCCCGTTAGGAGGCTGCTAGGCTACGTGCACTTTCTTCCCAGGCGTTGCACGCAATAACCATGGCTCGCAAGGCTAGACGAGGTCATTCTTCGCGTGTCTTCGGAGATGGACAGTTCGTGCGACGCAAGGTCGAGGGGCGAGTCCCGTTGGTACGGGGGTAAAAACCCCATCATTACGACATGACAGTGAAAACCAGCAACTGCCGGGGAGGCGTGCTGTCACATAAAGACGGTCCCAGGGAAGAGATGCGTAAGAAATTAAAAAAACTGAAAAAAAAAANCGGGGAGGCGTGCTGTCACATAAAGACGGTCCCAGGGAAGAGATGCGTAAGAAATTAAAAAAACTGAAAAAAAAAAGAATGAGGCGCCTACGTCCTTCTCGGAATTCACTAATTAATATTCGCCTCCTTCGGTATGTGCGCGNAAAAAAAAAAGAATGAGGCGCCTACGTCCTTCTCGGAATTCACTAATTAATATTCGCCTCCTTCGGTATGTGCGCGGACACAACTGCGCACCGACAAAGATTCCCTAGGCAGATTAAGCCCAGGAAGGGAAATTAAAGGTTGTCTGTGGCTACTTCTTCAACCCTGCCGAGTCGCTTCTTTAGTGCCTTATGGAAATGTTATCCCGCCGGAGACCGCTTATGAATTCCTATCAGGGGTCACTTTGGGAAAATTACACGCGGCGTAAAGAACACAAAATATCGTGGAGACACTGCTGTGGAAGTTAACTCGGACAAGAAGGTAAACTTGCCCGTTGCTACTATGATGTAAAAGAACTTCGTTTGTCGTCTCCTTTACGTCCATTAGCAGTAAACACCTGCTGGGCTACAGGTTTCTAAATAAGCGTGTATTTGGTAAGATTTTAATGTAGGGGCGACATTTGTTGTGGACTCTCTCGTATGTCCTGCATATCATCAAAAACATTCCTGAAAGTCTTCTTTCCAGAATTGGTGGTCCTATATAATTTATTAAACTATTAGATTACTATGGTNCAAAAACATTCCTGAAAGTCTTCTTTCCAGAATTGGTGGTCCTATATAATTTATTAAACTATTAGATTACTATGGTGTCATTGGCTGCAATCTCATGTTTTCAATATCCATGTTAACTTAAATTTACTTATCTTATTAAACGGTACAAAAGAATTCGGCAAACTATAGATTAAAATAGTATAAAGTATATACGTATATTTAAAACGTGTTTTGTTAAAAATATTATNGAATTCGGCAAACTATAGATTAAAATAGTATAAAGTATATACGTATATTTAAAACGTGTTTTGTTAAAAATATTATTATTTATTGAATCTAACAGCCTTAAAACGTATTCTTTATTGGGTATTCGGAGAACCGCTCCCATTGGATGTAGAATGTTTAATGACCTTCACGAAGGTAGGAAAAACTATAAATGTGACTTGCAAACATTTTCAGTGCGTATGGTTTTAAATATGGCGGAAAGAAATTCATATATTAATTTGCAAAGTAAGAAAACCTACATTACATTAAAGCTTTATAACCCAGTCAGAAAGTTACTTTATACTATATCGGTAAGAATAACTGGGATGCTATAAATTACTGGGTTAATTAAATTTATTTAATTGCATATTTTCCCAGAAACTATAGTCGGGCCGCCACATATACTTGCTAGATTAACTCTCATTCGTTTTCAACTACGTAGGAGCAAAACGTGATGGGAGGATTTTGTAAAATCCTTACTTCCAACAGTAAAACTGAAGACGTCGGGGTTAGGACCACGTAGTGTAAATTTTCTTTTTCTCCGCACGTTTTCATTTTGCAACTTAGGCCTATTTTACACGATGCATGTAGCTGGAAATAAGGATGTAAATATCGTGCAAACTAACGAATTCATTTCAGAACCAGATAAAATTCAGACACATCCACGTTTAATCCACTTTTACAGTTTGAGTATAGTAGGCATGACATACCCTGGGAGGCTCTAGAGTTCATTGATTCAATAATAAACCTACAAGTAAATAAAATACTAAATCCTGTGCTATATGGTCTCAGGGGAACACAGGTGACTCGTTGAGGCAATGGTCTATGAAAAATTAACTGAGACGTAGGTATGCAGAAGACTGTAGAGTCTAACCTACAGTTTCTAGTAGCTGTGAGCTGTTTATGGTAAACTGAACACTTTTTAAAGCCTTGCCTAAGATCTACTTTTATGCACAATGTGCATTCTTATGCCATTTGTAAAATTAACGTTACCATAGTCCTGTCACTTTATTCATGCGTCGGTCAAGTGAAACTGTAAAATTATTATAAAAGTAAATCATTTACAAAACTACAAATTCCTACACGCATGTTCATTAAAAAAAAACATTAAGTTAAAGAAATAATTTCTGTATTCACAAATGTTTACATAACACTTTTAATTCACCGTTAAGGCACGGTACTACTTTCCGTCTGTCGTTACCAACTTTACTGGACGTTTGCCAGTCAGTGTACTCGTTTAAATAAATTTCAAAGGTCGAATTCGAAAGTGCTGAAATAACAGTGAACAGCATATATATATATGTGTATGTATACCATACTTTTCAGCCACTAAAGGATAACTATATTCTTCTGTAAGCATTATAGCTTATTCTTCTTCAAACATCACTTGGTTGAAGTACAGGGGTACCAAACTTGAGCGACAGATGAATTGAGACAAATTTCTCACTGTCAGAAACTTGGAATTGGTTACACCTGTAGACCAAACATTGTTATCGGAGCCACTTCTCTTTGCTTGAATGTACAGAAGGATTTAAAAAATCAACGCTTCCTCGCGAATAAAGGTGTACATGAGAAAGTATTTTATGCGCACTACGCACCCCAAAATAACTCTATTTACTTCCAGGATAATTTCCCTATGATTTAAGCAATAAAAGTAGTGAAAACTTAGAACATATTTTTCCGTTATATCAAAGCTGCAGTCGCCCTGGTTTAAAATGCGTCCTCGGGTATCAGGCGTAAGAAATGATTTCATCGTAATCTTTATAATTGCCCTTATTCCTCAAGTTTGTGATGAAACCCTCGATCATGGTTGAATTCGGTGAACGCATTTCAAACTGAAGCGAGTTCACTTCTAATAAAATAAAATGTAATTTCTAATATGGCAGCACTTTTGTTGGAAAAACCGCAACAAAACTGTCCCAGAATTAAATGGGGTAATNTTTGTTACACCTGTAGACCAAACATTGTTATCGGAGCCACTTCTCTTTGCTTGAATGTACAGAAGGATTTAAAAAAGCAACGCTTCCTCGCGAATAAAGGTGTACATGAGAAAGTATTTTATGCGCACTACGCACCCCAAAATAACTCTATTTACTTCCAGGATAATTTCCCTATGATTTAAGCAATAAAAGTAGTGAAAACTTAGAACATATTTTTCCGTTATATCAAAGCTGCAGTCTCCCTGGTTTAAAATGCGTCCTCGGGTATCAGGCGTAAGAAATTATTTCATCGTAATCTTTATAATTGCCCTTATTCCTCAAGTTTGTGATGAAACCCTCGATCATGGTTGAATTCGGTGAACGCATTTCAAACTGAAGCGAGTTCACTTCTAATAAAATAGAATGTAATTTCTAATATGGCAGCACTTTTGTTGGAAAAACCGCAACAAAACTGTCCCAGAATTAAATGGGGTAATNGAATGTAATTTCTAATATGGCAGCACTTTTGTTGGAAAAACCGCAACAAAACTGTCCCAGAATTAAATGGGGTAATTGCGAGTTGCGCAGTGCTCCTAACGCACTGGAAGGGACTGCAGTTTCGGAGTTTAAAAAGGGAATCACTGTCAAATGAATTCCTGCTCAATGTATCAGTTTGAAAAATAACTGTTTAAAACAATTTTCACCCAATTTTTTAGGAAATTAAAAAATATTATTTATTTATAATTTTTGTTTTGTAAAAAGTAAATTTTAAAAATTAATTTAAAATATATATATTAAGCATAACATTTGGCAAGATTTATCAATGTGTCAGTATTCCGTAAGAAATGTCACATAGGATACCTCTTGTTTGAAACAGTTATCTTTAAAATTGGGCATTGAGAACAAATTTCTTTAACATCAACTCCCCACTTGATCTATGTGACTGCAGGCTTGCTAGGCGGTGCCTTTAAAAAATGGGCGTTGACAGCAGAATTTCTAATTTTGACGTCAAAAAAATCTTCGTTTTCAACAGTGTTTGCAACACCGTAGAAAATCACGCTGTGGGCATGCCCGTTGTTACGAAGCTAGTAAACGAACGAGGTGGCGCAGTGGCAATAGACTGGAATCCCATTCGGGAAGATTTGAGTTCGATTCATCGTTCGGTCATCATGATTTCAGTTCTCCGTGGTTTTCCGAAATCACTTCAGGCAAATGCCGAAACGGTTCCTTAACACTTCAAACACGGCGCCCGGGGAAATGTTTATAAATACTGCATCAGTTTTGAAATATCATAAAACTATTTACGCAATTAAACTTCTTAGTTTTGGCGAGCGAGGAGCCCAAAAAAAAAATTTGTCCTTCAAAGAAATATCGTTTGGTCGAATAAAACCTCGCAACTGTAAATGACGTTACCGGGTATGACGAGCTTTAAGTATGATTAGTGCTATAGGTGTAAGTGAAGTTGACCACGCCCTACAGCTCAGCGGGCCATTCGCGGACATTCTTCTGCACAGCCGGTGAGTTCCAAGTGGATAAGAAAAATTAAGACTCGACGTAAGCAAAGTATAACAACCAATGAAATGCTCGCTTCTTCACAGGCTTGTATAGACGTTCCGCGTCAAGCCTGTTGCGAATGAAGATTCCAGTACACAAACTCACCCAGCGTCGAAAGTGTTAATGCAAGCCATAGCCAATTCCTTACCCGGTCCCTATTTAGAAAAAACTTATTTCGTTTCCCGCTGTCAGTGATATTTTAATGCTTACGTACCTTCCTTCTTACATGCCACAAAGCTACTGGAACATCCTGCGATGTAAGGGATTGAGCCCGTCATTCGTTAATTCGCAATATACATCTGCCGATACTTCGTTTCTGTTACATGGGCGGGCGAAGAACGAAGACACTTGTGCGTTTGGGCTTCATGTCTGCCGTTTCACTAAGTTTACAGTGACAGAAGTTTCAGTATGTACTGGACTTCGAACCACTATAGATATTATTCGAAGTTGGCGGTTGGGTTAAAAACGATTATCGGCTCGGCTTCTTCGCCTGAGTTAGACGTTTCAGGAATTCCGGGCCGGGGGGTCCAAAAGAAAACATTCAGTGCTCCTGTAAATAGGCAACATCGTGAGTCTATTGGGTGTCCATGTTACATCCATGCGGTGGGAGGGATAATGGGAAAGAATCGGCAGAGGTGAGTTGTATGCATCACATACCTACTGCACCTACTGGTCACGAATATTCGNGGATAATGGGAAAGAATCGGCAGAGGTGAGTTGTATGCATCACATACCTACTGCACCTACTGGTCACGAATATTCGCCAGTATGTGTATGTACCTGAAGAAGGGAAGAAATTTCAACTCCCGAAACTTTGCAGGTAACTTCCCCTTTGATCGTTTATGTCGTCTTCCTCGTTGTTCGTCTACGTTATCTTCCTCTTTGTTCGTTTATATCGTCTTCCTCGTTGACGTCTGTGTAGTATTCCTTATTGTTTGTTTGTTTTGTGTTCTGCGTTATCCACGTGTGTTATCTTCCACGTTGCTGGTTTGTTTGAGCTTTGGTTCTGGTGGTTTTATCTCGTTTCCCTTGCGATAACTTAACTTTCGTATTTATTTTTCTGTTGACTTTTTTTTTCTTTTTTTTTTTTGCAGGTCATAACATGGGTTTTCTGTAACTTAAAACAAAGCTCTGCTGTCATGTACTTCCAAAATAATAGATAATTTAATCACCTGCCCCCAATACAAATATCATTAAAATATCACAAAAAAAAAAAAACAATTCTCACCTGTATCAGCTCTAGTTTCCAAACGTGTCTTATTTACTCCCAAATCGAAACCANCAAAAAAAAAAAACAATTCTCACCTGTATCAGCTCTAGTTTCCAAACGCGTCTTATTTACTCCCAAATCGAAACCAACAGTGAACCTTATTCCTTTGTTTTTGACTCGCCATCTGAATATGGCCCTACGCCGCACCTTTTTCTCTTGTGTAAGTTAATGCATTTATCTTACAAATTTCCAGAATCTCAACAAACTTAAGAAATGGAAAATTCTACTGAAATCTATAGAAACACTACCGTCTTTCAATGTAAAAGTACTTTTAACTCTTGTTATAGAAATTTGATACCAGTTTGGTTATAATAATTTATATAATTCAAAGAGAATGATAATTATTTTTATTTAAAATTAAATACACTTATAATCAAGAATTTTGTTATTTTTTGTTGCCTGCTTTTTTATAGTCCTACGCTCTAAGAAATTATTTGGGAATTTACCATACCAGTGTATACGCTTGATGAGAAAGCAGGAATGGTAATATTTTTCCCTATATACTCCTTGTAGCGTTCCTACATTTGCTCAGGAAACAGTCAAAGGCGTAGGGAAGTCCCCGACTTTGTATAGTAGCGACGCTAAACATTGCTATATCTGCAGCTTGATGTGTGGTATTAATACCAGACAGCGTATAGGTTAAAAACATCTATTACAGTTTAGGAAGTTTAAAATAATTTTTTTCACAGTGTAGGTAATAGAAAAAATTCTGCCTAATTCTAAAGATAATTTAATTTTACTATTGCTATTAGTCTTCTAAAATTCTNGGTAATAGAAAAAATTCTGCCTAATTCTAAAGATAATTTAATTTTACTATTGCTATTAGTCTTCTAAAATTCTAGAAGTGTAGATAAATTTTGGTATCTCACTCAACCAAATAATTAAATGTTTTGTGTTTACATTTCATTTCCTCTGCTCCACTATCTTGTGGTGCGGTGGTGTATGAGAAAAAGAAGACTATTTGTTTTACTTTTTCTATAGTCTCAAAAAATTTAACAACGCCTTTCTTCGTTATGCAATTTTGTATTTTATGTATTAATCTCTTTTTTCCGCCCCTGTTTTACATTATTATTGTAAATTAACATTTTAAGACCCAGTGTATACAATTGCTAAATAATACAGAAGGAAGATTATTTTTGGCTGATATACTACACTGCGGGGTTCAATATTCAATAATCTCCCATGTGGGTAACTGATCCGTAAATGGTGTGTTATAAATGGTTCATATCACTATAGTTGAATACAAACGAAACCTTAGTCTAATTGGTTGTTGTGTCGGCTGATGTACATAAAATACATTGAAAAATTTCTTATTTGCAACACTTTAAACTGTGGAGTGGAGTTGAGGTATTTGGGCGGCTCTCAATATCGAGGTCTTGAGAGCCGGGGCTACGGTGGCTGAGCGGTTAGGCTGCTAGCCTCCTACCAAGGCCGGTTCACTCCGGATTTTCGCAAGTGGGAATATTGCCGGACGATGCCACTGTCGGCGGATTCTCTCAGCGATCTGCCGTTCCCCCCGCCCTTTCATTCCGACGCTGCTCCGTTCTCAACTCGTTTTACCCTCATCGGCTCTCAAGACCTCGAAGTTAAGAGCCGCTCACATTTCTTCACTCACCCACTCTTGAGAATCAGGGAATAGAACCTGGTTCGCCTAGGTGGGAGGTGAGCGGTCTAACCACTACACCATCGCTGCCCCACTTTAACATGTAAATTAAAGTAGTCCAGATGGGTTTTATTCGTTTATTCGCATAACAATAAACACTTAAGTTCCTAGTAATTTCTTTGTTACGGTGCATTATGTACAATATACTCGGCAATATAGGTATACGTAGGGCCAGGGACTTTCGCGTAAAAATCGGAGCACGCAGTAGACTTCAATACTATATACACACCTCAGCTGCTGTTATACCTCCATTGGCTGCTGGTGCCGTGTCCGTCTTTGACCGAGACACTGAACCTTCGTGATTCGTGCGCAAACGGTTAACACGGGCCAGAACATTTGATAGCCAATCCAAGAAGCTGGACGACCCTACAATGCTTTGGACTGTATCTTGTCTCGAAATATTTTCGCGAAATATCATTGCTCCTAGTTACAGGATGTGTCGAAACAACTTAGAACTATAGGCTCCTCATGGTAAAGTGAGCATTTTTAAGTCCTTGCTAAAATTTTCCTTTTAGCCAATTTCTGTATTTCCACAACTTTTTGATATGAAAATTGCCGCGTGACTAATAAATAGGGTGTATGCATTTCATCACTCTCAAAAGTTAACACCTGAGGATGCATTAAAACATATTTATTTGTAGTTAAAGCCATTTAGGAGGGCCTTAAAAAGTACTCACTTTGCCGTGAATAGCATATACAGTCTTGTGTTACTGTTTGCTTGTAGTGAACATAAGCGTTGGTAAAAGTATGCTCAGCGGCATTTTCATTTTGATGTTTCCTTTCACTCTTGGTAATGAAAAAATGCAAAAATTGTCCAGATGGCACGTATTACTGCCGCTATGTATTTAAAAAAATTCGTGCAAAGAAGGATATATCGACCACATAGCACTAAGTCGATTAAAAGCAAGGAGCTGTACCAAATTTTNTTGTCCAGATGGCACGTATTACTGCCGCTATGTATTTAAAAAAATTCGTGCAAAGAAGGATATATCGACCACATAGCACTAAGTCGATTAAAAGCAAGGAGCTGTACCAAATTTTTAATCGTGTCAATATTTATTAATGAATTGGTATAAAAACACGTTTTCTACTCACAAACGATAATGAAAATTGGCTTACAAAATAAGTAATATTCTGNAATGAATTGGTATAAAAACACGTTTTCTACTCACAAACGATAATGAAAATTGGCTTACAAAATAAGTAATATTCTGTTGTTCTATTTTACACATTGTACCTCAAATATTCGAAATTGGTCCAAATCAGATAAACTAGTGAAACTGCTCTACTGATCAGTGTAAACTTACCGATTATAAAAAAAAATCGTAATCAAAAACAGGTATTTATAAATGCACAGTAATAATCCGTAGAAATGTAAAGTAAATTTTTAAAAATATTTCCTGCATAACAAATATTTTATTCAAATGGAAACAGTATTTCCAGTTTGTAATACTGTTAAATATCAATATAATATTTTCCCTACAAAATAATTTGAATTCAATTGATGAAATACATCTGGTATCGAAGAAATCCTTCTACAAAGATCTGACCACTTATTTTAACTATAAGATAGACGCAACTGAATAAACAGTTGAATACTAAGCAGTAGTAGAATCTATATGTAATTATAAAATGCCTATTCTGTAGACATAGGCATACCACTTATAAACCACGCACAAGAATATGCTGCTAGTTACAATGGGGAAAAAACATCACAGAAAGTTTATGTCAACGAAACAGAAATTGCAAATGTAATTTCTTGTTAACACTGTCAATATAAGATTTTATGCTGGCGTTTTGGAATCCGAAGTATAGTACAATATGCCTGCACGAAAATATCGTCCAGTAAGTGGCCATCTTGGAAATCACAGACTAGAAACGAACGAATGATAATTTTCAACCAATCTCGCGACTGTAAAAAAAAAAAGAAAACCCGAAACACCCCCTTACTATTTTTCTCGACGGCCAGCACTTCCCTTCTTGAACATTACTTCAATAACGTCCCAGACGCAGGTAATCTCTTAGCATTTCATTACAGGTTTCCTCCTCCAGTTCTCCACNGGTGTTCTTTTCTTCTTCTTCCAGAGGTTTTTTTCATTACGTGAGTGAGGTTATCGTTTAGATAAATTACTCTCCCCTCCTTTTTTTTTTTAACTACCCTTGCGCAGCATCTCCAAGCATCTCATCCATATAAATCGAAATTAACTGCGCACTCTCCGGCCCTTCCGTGGCCGGGCTTTACAGTTGCTTGGTCATTCACGGGACATTCAGATAGCAGCAGCCGAACCGCGCCGCGCGAGAGCTGGCAAGGAGAACGTGATCATGGCCGTCTTTACAGTTCTGTATGGGAGGGCTAAGGAGTGGAAATATTAATGACATCATTGGGCTATGAGTGTGTGCTCTTGACGTCATCGCATTCGTCAAGAGGCCAGTAACGTAACACACTCTAAGACTCATTCTGTCGCATAACAACGAGTGACTAAACTAGGGATTGAGAACTTTGGGTTTGAATTACGCACACGACTAATATTTGACTCGTTTACAAAAATACCTTCAGTTTTTTTCTTTCAAACACAGCTACACAGGCTCGTACATTAATGCATGCGGTATTCGACGGTAGCCAACTGGAATTGCAGTTTAATGTCTTATTTCGAGCGTAATAGCCCCATAGACAGAGCCACCTGTTTTTAGTGAAAAAAATTTACACGCAGACTAGAATTCAATATCTTAGGCGCGCACTACCAGGCTACTGTTGGTTGGTTTGGTTGTTTAATATTAATTAAAGTAACTTGCCAGTTTTGTAGGGAAATATCTACGTGAAAATTGAGCATTTCGAAGCTGATCACGTACTCCCATGTTAGTTGAACGGGAAAATGGCGTACTTTCTTCTGTGTGCTTAGAAAGCCGCGTAACTCACTGAAGTGTTACAGCTTTCGTGGGAATATTTAATCTCTTGACACGTGGCCTGTTATCATAGAAACGGCATTTTTTACGGATATAATCGTACCTGAAGATCAGACTACTGTATTGTATTTTATAAACTACGTAGTGATTTTGCAAAAAAAAATTGGTTGTCTGTAAAGTCGGTTTACTGACGATAGTTGAACGTGACAACGCCGAACGCAAAGGCCGATTGTGCTTCTTTTTCGCTCGTTCCGCGCTCTCGCTTGCACTTCAAGCCTTACATGGAACGCCTCAGAGCGAGGTAACGCCGCATGAGTCATGTTTTTTCGTGCGTGCAGCCGGCTCTATCGAATTATAAGACGTTGTCACGTCAAAAAAAAAAAAACTTTACTTTCGCGCTGTTTTTAATTACGCTTCTTACACTGATGGTTTCTTACCACTGTCATTTAATATATCAAAGTTCAGAGCTGTATATAATTAAGTTTCTTAACCCGTTAATTCCACGTGTCCACGATGGAGGACATGCTGCACAAAAGGGGTATTTATGGTCGTAACTGTACAAAACAAGGAATCGATGACCAGTATTTTGAGCAACATCCTTCCGAATAATCTAATTAGTTGAAGTTTCAGCACCTTTCATTTTTGAATGGTTAATGCCGACACCAGCGAACACGCAGCAAGTGTAAATTTACACATACAAATTTTTGGTAATTTTACATTTTGTATGTGTAATTTGTAAAAACAACTACAGTTTGTGTATTTCTACACAAATGTTCTTAATAATCGAGAGAGTACTACATGTCTTTGGTGAAAACACATTAATGTATGGCTTAATAAACACAATGTTGGTGTAAATTTACACATTTTTGAAGTATGTGTAAATATACACCTGCTCCCTGTATTAAAACCTTAAGTTGTGTAATTTTACTGCTACGTTGCCATTGTATGAGCACTCAATGTCAGTATGGTTGTACATCTTCAATTGCGTAATTTTACAATGACCCTGTGTGTGTGTGTGTGTGTGTGTGTAAACATACACTGCATTATGGAATATTTGCGAGCATACATTTGCAGATAAAAATTTTCGGTAATGTTACATTTTTATGTGTAATTTGCTAAAACGAGTACAGTATTTGTAATTTTACAGTAATTTTCCTATGAATTTAAATGTAACTATGAGTATTTGTTTAAGACATGCTATCTAGCGGTAGAGAGTAGAACTCCTTCGAACTCCTTTTGTGTGCTCAAAAGGAATACTTAACTCCCACTGATGTAATATGCTGGTTTTTGTATAATACTGCCTATTCTGTATCTGTAGTTAATTTTTCCAACATTTTGATGATTACTTTTGTATAACTCTATTGTAAAAATACACATACAAAGTATGTGAATTACATGACACATTTGTAAAAGAGCATATTGTGAGGGTAAAATTGCTTGGCAAANGAGTACAGTATTTGTAATTTTACAGTAATTTTCCTATGAATTTAAATGTAACTATGAGTATTTGTTTAAGACATGCGATCTAGCGGTAGAGAGTAGAACTCCTTCGAACTCCTTTTGTGTGTTCAAAAGGAATACTTAACTCCCACTGATGTAATATGCTGGTTTTTGTATAATACTGCCTATTCTGTATCTGTAGTTAATTTTTCCAACATTTTGATGATTACTTTTGTATAACTCTATTGTAAAACTACACATACAAAGTATGTGAATTACATGACACATTTGTAAAAGAGCATATTGTGAGGGTAAAATTGCTTGGCAAANATACACATACAAAGTATGTGAATTACATGACACATTTGTAAAAGAGCATATTGTGAGGGTAAAATTGCTTGGCAAAACAAAGAAAAATTTACAGAATTGTGTAGTTACAATTACAATGAATCTGCGATTTCACTTTTTTGTAAGTGAGAAAATACACATTCACAGTGGTGACGTTACAATGTCTGTGTAAATTTACTTGCCTAAGAGTGAAAATACACGAATGTTACAGTTTATTTTCTGCTAAATAGTAATAGTTATTTTACACCATTCTATGCAAAGTTAGTTGTACAATTTGTATGCTATTTTAGTAATTTCTAGGTGTGAAAAAACATTGACATATGTAGGTGTAAAATTGCACTTATGCCAGCGGAGACACTGCTGCCACATACATTTAGTGTAAAAAACACTTTTTTTACAGTGTACGTTTTTCACTGGTCGCAAGAAGCACTCTTGACACGACGTACAGTGTCCATCAAAAAATTTAACGATTGCAACACTAATTCACGACTGAACGGAGATAACCGGAAATTGTTACCATGGAAGAATAATATTAAAAATAAAATTGGTAATCTAACTCGTAGGTGATGCCACGTCTGTTAATTAAGGTAACGTTGTGAGGTCGTCGACTTAATGAATTTGTTTCCAGAATGTTCCTTCGCGTAAACGTTACACGAGAGCTGGGGTTCGTTACGCACGTGTCAGGTGCGCTATAATTACACGTGTGTCCAGAATGAACGAAGTTGGTGTTAGACACACTACAATTTATGTAAATGTAGGGATATGTTTACGCGTCCAACGAAGCCGGCGCCAATCGATTAACGGGCCTGTCTACCTGGAGTGCCAACTTTGTTGCATTAAATTTAAAATAAGTTTTTTTCCCCCCTACGTGTGCACAATTTGTTTCCACAGAAAAAGAAATAACACTTCAGACGAAGGCAGAATAGACCTTCCAACAGATAACGCTTATCGCAAACGCTATTTTGTAGCTCTTCAACATGGCCAAAAGCGTCATTTTCAGACTGCTATAGCTTAAAATAATTCCTGTGAAACTAGTTTAGGTCTCTGCACTGAACCTTGCTATAGACTTTCTATTCATAAAGTGATAGTGTTGTCGCTGTAGTACCATAGGTACACACAGTACAACGAGAACACTGCACGCCAGTTCAGAGACTTGCACGAAGCGGCGATGGCGCACTTGATGCGCGTGGCATTGGCGCCTTTATCGTAGGAATGTTGATATCGAAAAAAAAAAAAAAGATATTAATATTGGTTACTTATGAAAGGAAATTTTTACGAAACGATGTATTGAAAGAAAAATATAGATTTTCGGTACATTGTAACTCGATATTTTAAATATTAATGGATTTGACAAATGTAAAATTGCTTGGAATATTACATATTCAGAACCTGAGGCGTTGACATAAGATGTGGTGCATGTTGCTAAAGTAAGCATAGTAATTTTTTTATTCAATATATGTATTCAAAATCGAGCTTATTAAAAGAGTATTTGAAAAATATTTACGGTATTTGGAAAAAATATATTGATTTCAATAAAATATTGTTTAAATATATCGATAATTTATATCGATATATCGTTTATATAATATCGTAATTTAGATATATCGATATTTTTCCAACATCCCTACCTTATCGTTCCCGCGCTTCTTTGCCTCAAACGTGGAAAACAAGTCCAGGTAGACGGGCCCCTTAACTGTTGAAATTAGGGAGTTATCGATAGCGAACAGATACTCCCCCGCCTTGCAACCGTATCGTCTTGGCATCTCCGCTCCCACATCGTTGCAGGCGCGTTCCTGAGAAGCTGTGCGTGTGCTCGCCCTCGAGGAGGGACGGGGAGATGAAGGCACAGGAAACATGGGGAGATCCTGGGAGAGCCCAAGCAGGACGATCAGGGGGGAGGAGGGCTAATCACCGACCCCTGTAATTTGTACGTGGGAGAAACTGACAGGCCGGTAACGGGGTACCGGCGTGGCCACCACCACCACCACCTCCCTCCCCGACTTCCCTGGCCGAAAAACAACGCGTGATCACGACTTCTTCAGGGCCAATTACAGCGAGGCGCAGCCGCGGGATGTTGGCTCCAGAGCAGGCCTAGGGCACTGGTTGGAAGACGAGCCTGCTCTCAGACATCACTCTTGCCACCCACCGAGCAGCCCAGAGGCGTTGCAAGGTGCGCCGCTGATTGCCCACAACTGTACCACCGTGAAGACGGCCTGTACTTACACACCTGCAAATTTTGCGTTATACTTAGGGCTATCAGTTTTTTCGCTAATAGATCTACGCGCAGGCTAGATTTCATCTTCTCACGTGGAGGTTCACACATGTTCTACTAGATTGGCCAATCAGGAAAAAGTTACCCAAACATTGGACATCCGTAATTGGCAGGCAGACACCTAAGACGAGTGAGAGTTAAAATCATCCAAATGCCATATTGGTTCTGAACCAACGTGTTTTGAAGTACAACTAGTCGTGAAATCTTTTCGCGAAAAATAAGTGGCCCTAGTTATACTCCATTCGCGGTTACTTCCAACTTATCTGAAGCCCTGCTAAAGTTCTACTTCCAGGATATTCATCCGCCGCATACAAACAAAGCTTAGAAAATTACACCAGAGAGCCAGTGCACCGCATTTGTGCGCACTCAGTGTAGTAATATTTTTCATAAGCACTATTTCTTATTTGGCATTACCAACACACATATGTGGTCTCCTTTCTTTACCCATATTAGTTATAAATTAAACATAATAATTATTGACAAAATAAAGAGAAAGTTAAGTTTAACCAAAAGTATGGCACTGTCATGTAAACACAGGTATAAAACGCTTGTGATACATGACACATGTAGGAAACAACCAACCTCGTCATAAATGGGGTGTCTTTTCAAAGATTTGATTAGAAAAGTGTGAAGAAACCGCGAATACCGTATGTCTAGGGCCAGTGACTTTTCGCGTAAAAATCGGAGCACACAGTAGACTTCAATACTGTATACACACCTCAGCTGTTGTTATACCTCCATTGGCTGATGGTTCCGTGTCCGTCTTTGCCAAGCCACTCAGGACTAAGTAACTCCGACACTGAACCTTCGTGATTCGTGCGCAAACGGTTAACACGGGCCAGAACATTTTATAGCAAATCGAAGAAGCTGGACGACCCTACAGTGCTGTGGACTGTATCTTGTCTCGAAATCTTTTCGCGAAATATCACTGCCCCTACGTATATCATATTGCTGCCAGGTTATACTTGAACTATTTCAGGCGTGCGTAAAAAATGTATTTCAAAGCATTGCAACGAACGGAATTTTTTGTTCGGAACTGTAATAGCATCAGTATAACTAGGGACACCCGATTTTGGCAAAACATATTTCTCAACCGATTATGTTAGATATTTTCGTGAGAAGCAGGTGGCCCCTATTCATATTACATTTGACACTCCTTGGTTGGTGCCTGTGCGCCAGTGCACGAACACTTCCATTTTGGCGTGAGCGAATCACGTGCCGTACTGTCACAGAGTACTTAACACTTTCAGACCAGCTTAATTTACGGTTTCAACTGTTGCAAACAAAAAAAAAAATTGTACTTTAGTCGACACAACACTTGTTTAGTTATCACAGCCAATTATATGTAGACTATACGTTCGGCTACAGTAATATGAACCAATTATGACCGAGATTAGTAAGACGGTTTGCGTGTAATTAACTCGCAGGTAAGATCATTGGTGATTAAGCTTCGCAGTGTGCAGTACATTATACTCTACACCGTAGTGCAGCGGGTTTTGACCACGGCTGCTCCTTCTGTACCTGAGCCCAGTGGTTATAACAGGAGACATCCTTCTGAGCAGTATAACAGAGAGTGCACCTCAGGATTTAGAATTCAATCGGCTGTGTTAAGGCCACTCCAGGCTGTTAAGTTCTCACACCAGGCTGTAGATGTGTGTGCACCCTCCCAGACATTCATCCATACAATTAGTTAGTTGAGCTTGGTCAGATCTCTAATTGACAGCAGTTGAATGCTGCCAATAGAAAGAGATCACGCCCTTTCCAATCGCAGTAGGCGGATGTTCTCCACCCAAGGGTGGTTCCACCTCACCTGTCAACAGCAGAGTACGGAGTTGAATCCGTACGTGCCACCTTGATGGGGCCGAGCACTATCCACCTCTACGAAACCGCTTCGTAAACGAGTCCTCTTGCTAGGCTGACCAGACCATCAACCCTTCATTAGTGAGCACCAACCCTTCGAAACCAGCGCCTGAGGTGAGCAGTACAGACCAAAAATTACCTACACGTGTGTAATGTACACAATTGTGTGCATTGTGTCGCACACGCCAGCAAAATGGCGGCACTGGCCAGCAACACATCGGAACGCCGTTCGCCAATCAGCGCCTGGTAGCCAGTAAGACATAAGGCCCGTTCCGAGAACCTAACGTAGCCAATCAGCACAAATCAAAGGAACCGTTGCGATATTTCGACTCTGTATACTTACCCTGGTCTGCGTCTCGAGCGTTAGGAGTGGACAACGTGAAATCGCGCGGCTACGCACGGTGGCTTGAAAACGACGGTTCCTCCTAATCACAGGAGGCTCCCAACCACCCGGGTTTTAAATTCAGCGCTCCTCAGAGATGTCCGAGCGACGCCTGCGGCAGGTTTAATTCGAGGGCGTTTCGGTTTCCTCGTTACACGAGCGTGACGTATTAGTGTGCATGATCACCGAGCACCCAGCAGGCTTAAACGACCCAGACTGTGATTTTCTTTACAATGCCAGCCGTAGGTTGAACCACGCATGCGTGACTTTCCACCCTTACAGTTGTACCCTTTCTGGGAAATGCAGGGCCAGGCGTATAAGTTATCCTCTGCTTTTACTGATTTTGCTTATATTTTTGTTTTTGGCCTATGGCTTCCTGTTGTCGGACCACATTATTTTTACATTTTTTTTTATATTTATTACACGCATCTCATCACGTGAAGTAACTTGTCATTTCTATCTATTTTTATCCTTTAGTGGTTGCCCTTGGCGCCCGGAGTATGGAAGTGGCGCGGTTGACCTGCCATCCACCACCGTTCCCCACACATCAAGGGGATTCTAATACTATATACTATGCCTTCTATAGTGGCACTAACTACTACTAATATATTTATGCACTACATCACAACTTCTGGTTAAGTAAGCGGAGAGGGGGACCGTACAGGCCTTACTCGCTACCTCTCCTCCTCTTCGCCGGTTCTTCTGTTCGGAGTCATGTCTTTATGTCTCAAGTACCGTCTTCGCGCCGAGTCGTCTTCAACCAGATTCGTTTCCCTTCTTCAACTGTTATTTCCATATTTGTTTCAGTCCTTTTTTTTCGTATTTATGTCTCCATAGTAGGTAAGTGCATAGAGTTCGATTTACGTGGCAGTTCCTTTGATGAAGGCGTACCCATTCGCTGATTGGCTGGGCGAGGCCTTGGAAGCAGGCCTTTGTCTGATTGGCTACTGCGTGCTGCGAGATATTCCCTATTGACTGGGCTGCCATCTGACAAGTAAGATGCCAAGCGCTGATTGGCGAACGGCGTCACGCCATGTTGCTGGCCAGTGACGCCATTTCTCTGGCGTGTGCAGCTGGAGGGAGCTCCAATAATTTTCTCAGTAGCTCCTGTGATTTAGTTTCGTTTATTTGCTGACTAACTTTGATAGTAATAAAATACACCCCAGCGCGTCTAAATCGACGAAACATTATTTAGCAGCACCCTCACCCCACTGCGCAAAAAAAAAATATATATATCGAGCACACATAAAGTGAGAAAATGTGCAAGAAACGAAGTGATGCAGTGTGAACTCAAATGGACTGGTTTCCATTCCTGCTTACATCCCTTCAACGAACAAGAAAAAAAATTACTCCTAGCGCTTAATGGCACTACCTATAAATTTGGTGGTGTAATTTTCCACGCTGGGTGCAAGATAGCCTTTCCAAAAATGGAATTTAAGTGGCATTCAGTTATAATGCTTTATTTGCAATTCAACTGATTCAAACCACTTCTAGTTTTCTGTCCTACCAATGTTTTTGTTTGGGAATCTTACGCGTTTCAAAGAAAATTCTTACAGCCATACACACAACAGGTGATTTTTTCTACCAGGTTTAGTCCGAATAATGTTTATACTACGACATTTTTTGTTATCATTGCAACCAATGTTTACAGAATTGTTTAATTGATTCCAATCAAACTTGATAAACATCGGGACATAAAATACACTGTATAACGATGGCATTTAATCGTTTTAGATACCATATCCCCAAAATAAGTTACATCAGTTTGACCGCGTCGCCATATACTACGATTTTAAAGAAATAGTTTCTAAACTCAATATTCTTTCTGTAAGTTAACGAATAGCATAAACGAGGATAACTAGCGATAATAATCTCCAGCCTGCTTCGATGTGCAGTCTTAGCCTTCTGAAACTTCATTACTAATATTTTGGTGTTGCATCGTAAACGAATAATAATTCGTACTCCTTGATAAGAACACGCCAACCCCTANTTTTTTTTCGTATTTATGTCTCCATAGTAGGTAAGTGCATAGAGTTCGATTTACGTGGCAGTTCCTTTGATGAAGGCGTACCCATTCGCTGATTGGCTGGGCGAGGCCTTGGAAGCAGGCCTTTGTCTGATTGGCTACTGCGTGCTGCGAGATATTCCCTATTGACTGGGCTGCCATCTGACAAGTAAGATGCCAAGCGCTGATTGGCGAACGGCGTCACGCCATGTTGCTGGCCAGTGACGCCATTTCTCTGGCGTGTGCAGCTGGAGGGAGCTCCAATAATTTTCTCAGTCGCTCCTGTGATTTAGTTTCGTTTATTTGCTGACTAACTTTGATAGTAATAAAATACACCCCAGCGCGTCTAAATCGACGAAACATTATTTAGCAGCACCCTCACCCCACTGCGCAAAAAAAAAANTAAAATACACCCCAGCGCGTCTAAATCGACGAAACATTATTTAGCAGCACCCTCACCCCACTGCGCAAAAAAAAAATATATATATCGAGCACACATAAAGTGAGAAAATGTGCAAGAAACTAAGTGATGCAGTGTGAACTCAAATGGACTGGTTTCCATTCCTGCTTACATCCCTTCAACGAACAAGAAAAAAAAAATACTCCTAGCGCTTAATGGCACTACCTATAAATTTGGTGGTGTAATTTTCCACGCTGGGTGCAAGATAGCCTTTCCAAAAATGGAATTTAAGTGGCATTCAGTTATAATGCTTTATTTGCAATTCAACTGATTCAACCCACTTCTAGTTTTCTGTCCTAACAATGTTTTTGTTTGGGAATCTTACGCGTTTCAAAGAAAATTCTTACAGCCATACACACAACAGGTGATTTTTTCTACCAGGTTTAGTCCGAATAATGTTTATACTACGACATTTTTTGTTATCATTGCAACCAATGTTTACAGAATTGTTTAATTGATTCCAATCAAACTTGATAAACATCGGGACATAAAAGACACTGTATAACGATGGCATTTAATCGTTTTAGATACCATATCCCCAAAATAAGTTACATCACTTTGACCGCGTCGCCATATACTACGATTTTAAAGAAATAGTTTCTAAACTCAATATTCTTTCTGTAAGTTAACGAATAGCATAAACGAGGATAACTAGCGATAATAATCTCCAGCCTGCTTCGAAGTGCAGTCTTAGCCTTCTGAAACTCCATTACTAATATTTTGGTGTTGCATCGTAAACGAATAATAATTCGTACTCCTTGATAAGAACACGCCAACCCCTANTCATTACTAATATTTTGGTGTTGCATCGTAAACGAATAATAATTCGTACTCCTTGATAAGAACACGCCAACCCCTAAGTGTATGCACACCACAGGCTAGGTATAGGATCTTCGCGGTTAATTAAAAGCTTTTGAAATTAACCTTTGAAAAAGAATACCATTACCTGCGAACAATTTATTTTAAAGGATACACTGATCGGTATTTTGTCAGTATGGTTTGCTGCAATGTAATAAAGGTAGTTAGACGGCTTAACGCCGTATTGTCTATTCGTGGTTACCTCCTAAGTTTCCGAAGCCCTGCTAAAGTTCTACTTTGAGGCAACACTATACGTATTCTTCCACCACGTGTAAGAAAAACGTACACAAGTAAAGTATTTGTGCGCTCAACAGATAATCGAGATGAATTTTTTTTTGGCATAGCAATGAAATGTGTGTACAACAGTGCTGCGTGATAAATTGAATAAGTCAGCTAGAAATGTCCACTTCCTAACTAACTTAAAAAAAACTCAGTTTAACAGTTTCAAAACAGTGTCCGTATATCATAAGCAAACAATTTATTAATACTGCTTCAGTTTTGAAAGCTCATAGTCCTACTTACCCAGTTGCATTTAGTTAGTTGAGTAAAGAGCACAAAATGCAATATTTGTCGTTCACAACATAACGTTTAGCTGAGTAAAAACCTCTCAACTAAAAAATGCGTTGCTGAGCATGATGAATTTACTAACACCCGCAACACGTATGACCAGTGTTATAGGTGCACGTGAAATTGGCCACGCCCTCCAGCAGAGCAGACCATTAACTAACATTCGTTGGTACAGCTGGCGTGTTCTGTTTGGGTAAGGAAAATGAAGATGTGACGTAAGCAAACTGCAACAGGCAATGAAATGTTCACCTCCTCATAGGCACATATAGACTTTTCGCGTCAAGCCTGTTGGAAATAATGTTTCCAGTACATAATTTAGTCCAGTTTCGAAAGTGTTAACAACATTTTACGTAAGAGCTATAATTTATATAATAAGTTATGGATAGGGGCATCTGTTTTTCGCGATAATATTCCTGGCAAACTGTACTNAAGAGCTATAATTTATATAATAAGTTATGGATAGGGGCATCTGTTTTTCGCGATAATATTCCTGGCAAACTGTACTGCAAAACACTTTAGTGAATATCCACTTCCGTGATTGGATGAATTTAGTTGCCACGTGTGTTGATACCTGCCCGCGAACCACAGACGTTCAGTGCATGAGTAGCTTAATTCTGATTGGCCAAGTCAGGCAAGTAATGTCTTCTCACGCGGCGTGTAACCAAAGGAAAACATCAAGAGTACACGTAGGCTATTGAAATTTAACATGTGCGTAAATCATGTCGCGAAAATCAGGCCACCCTAGTTATAAACAAACTACAAGTGAATGTTTGACTTAACCGAAAAAGGAGGCAGGCCCTATATTTATATTAACAGAAGTATAATACTGTCGTGAAATATGGTGTATACAGTAAACAATGAAACGTTTAACATATGGGTTAATTTTTTGAAGATTTGATTCAGGAAGTGTGTAGATACCTTGAAGGTGCTATATTAAAAGTAACGTTTAAATTTTTGGACAGTCGATGTGAAAAATGCCGCTTATGTTTGTTTTATGCACATGAGAGTGAGGGTTGGCATATAATAAAATATTTACGTTTCTTAAAAAAAAATTTGAAATTATACTCTATTGACAAATGTGTAAGTAATGTAAGTGATCGTGTACATGGCAAAGTTCATTTTTCAATAATTATCAGTAAATAATTATTTTATCGTAGCTGTGAGATTCATTATTGAGTCTCTATGGTGTTTTTCATAATACTATGTGAACCCTACTTCTAATGACGAAAATGTCAGTTTACAGACGGAANTGAGTCTCTATGGTGTTTTTCATAATACTATGTGAACCCTACTTCTAATGACGAAAATGTCAGTTTACAGACGGAACGGCAATTACAAGATCAATTATGCTCTTGTAAATGGGCTTTAAAGAAATGTCACAAGTACACAGTAAGGAAACTTGCAATTACCGGACCGGCTGTAAATTAAGTCGTTACGTCCTAAATTAGTAGTAATCTGACCTTACGGCAAAACAAATTATTACGAGGTAGTCGGAAGATTTTTAACAAGTCAAAACACGACAAGGCAACACACTTCATGGTGAGAAAAATTAAATGTTTGTATAGTCCATTCACGGTTAATTCCAACTTTTCTGAAGCCCCGCTAAAGTTCTACTTCCTGGATATTCCTCCGCCTCATGTAATCAAAGCTTAGAAATTACACCAGTTGGCCAATTCATCGCATTCGAGCGCACTCAGTGTAATAATATTTTACATAAGAACTATTTCTCACTAGGCATTACCAACACACGTACTTTCCCCCTGCCTTTATTCATTTTGTTTAAAAATTAAATATTGTAATTTATTGATATAATGTAAGTAAAAGTTTAATTTAACCAAAAATTAGAAAGTTTGATGCTAACACAACTATAAAACGCTTTTAATGCATTACATATTTAGGAAGCAAGTAAACACGTCATACACGGGGTATTTTTTTAAAGTTTTGATTTAAAAAAATGTGAAGGAACTTCGAATGGTCTAAACATCTTATTTATTAAGAGTCCCACTGTAGTGGTTACAGCCTATTGGCTATTTGGCAATCAACAAGGCTGGGAAAATTAGGCAAGAAAAATTATCCCTAGGTGTATGAACTCTTCCGGTGAGAGTATTGAACGACGTTCGCGTATTCCGTATTAGTTCTGATCGAGCACAGTCATTTGTTCTGTCTTGAAAACATGTCGCTGCTTCTGTATGAGTCACAAATGTTATACGCTCCAGAAGAAAAAAACGCTTAATGCCGTGAAAATTTTCATGCAGAAATTTGCCTCTCTTGCCCAAAAAAATACACTTACTCGCTGAAAAAAAAAAGTATTTACATTCCACAAGAGATAGAAAGAATCAGAAAGCCCTAACTCCTAGGAAGGGTTATTTTTCGCAAAGCAATGTAAGCACGTGGTAAACTTCAGCGCATGCAAATACCAGCCGATTTTGTTTTAAACATTGGCTGCTATTTACGCGCGAAGCCGATTCCATGTTCGGCCAGGTCTCTCATAATTCGTCGCGACCCTATCATTTCGCGTTGTAATTCAGAACCAAGGTTCACGGCATACAAGTACATATATGTTAGTATCTCGTGTGTCATAGGACTCCCCTCCTGCTCATCCGACGGGCCGTGCAGAATTCACAACCAATAGCAAACGTCCAGCTCTCTGATGGCTTCACTCTGTATTTCAAAACCCGTTCAGCAACTGTGGCCACCATAGTGGGCGCGTTACTTACGATTGATATTTATGACCGGTGCTGCACGCAGCCAGGCATCATGGCCTAATATCATGCGAGTTTTCCTTGTGGCTAACCTGATTTGTGGAATTTTCTACACTTCTTTGAAATGAAAGGTTAATGTCAGTATCGTAGAGCCCACAGTACGTTCTTCACTGGCTGTGAGAAAAATGCTGAACAAAAAATACAGAGCATATAGCCTATTCGCGGTTTCTTCACATGTTTTGAATCAAACCTTTAAAAAAAAAATACCCCACTACGTGTTTAGTTGCTTCTTAAATACGCCATGTGACAAAAGAGTTTTATACTTTTATTAACATAAAAGTACCTTATTTTTGGTTAAATTTAATTTTTGTTTATATTTTTATTTATAAATCATAACATTTCATTTATAACTAATATGAATTTAGACAGGGAGAAAATAGGTGTGTTGGTAATGGCTAGTAAGAAATAGTTCTTATGTAAAACATTATTACACCGAGTGCGCACGAATGCGGTGCGTTGGCTCTCTGGTGTAGTTTTGTAAGCATTGTTTGCATGGGGTGGAGAAATATACCGGAAGTAGAACTTTAAGCAGGGCTTCATAAAAGATGGAAGTAACCGTGAATGCACTTTACCAAAAAATTACGTGATTGCAACACTTGAACTCGGAAATAAATGTGTGACCGACTGGGGTAACCCATTCAGATCCAGTGTACACAATTGCGTACATTACACACGTGTAGGTAATTTTTGGTCTTCGCTGCACACTGCGAAGCTCAATTACTAATGATCTTACCTGAAGGTAAATGATTCGCAAACCGTCCTTCTGGTCTCGGTCATGATTGGTTCGTATTGCTGTAGCCGAACGTATAGCTCATTGGCTGTGACAACGAAACAAACGTCGTGTCGACTTGAGTACAGCACGCATCATAATTTTTTTTTGTTTTAAACAGTTGAAACCGCAAATTAAAGTGGGTCTGCTACGGTTAAGAATGCGGAAGTGAAATAGCAGGACATACCACGAACTCCAGCCACGTCATTGTTCAGCAACTTGTTGGAACGCCGTTCGCAAACCAGCGCCGGGTGACATACACGCCAGCCGACAGCCTACCTGACACAGGAAACGTTTCGCAGCATGCAGTAAACAATAAGATTTGAACGGCTCTTAACTCTTTCAGTCAAAAATAAATGTATAATTACAGGCTTTGTAACAAACAAATCTTTTGTTCGAAAATGTACTGATATCCAGACGACTCTTTGTCTAACATCGGTACCAATATAAATATATCTGTGCTTTATGTTACTGGCAGCAGTGGTTTATGAGGCTACGGAATATAACCTCTGCAGGCGATGATGTATACCACATGCAGGGAACCTTTCTCAGTGGACGGTATGTTCTGCTGTGTACAGTGCAGACCATTCAAGAGCACTTCATATGCCACGTCCTAGATAGAGGTCACTGTGACTGAAAGGGTTAAGGGTCTTGAGAGCCGATGATTGTGAAGTGAGGTGAGCACGGAGCAGCGTCGGAATGAAAGGGGTGGGGGAAACGGGAGATCCCCGAGAAAATCCGTCGACCAGCGGCATCGTCCGGCACGATTCCCACATGTGAAAATCCGGGAGCGACCCCGCGACCCGCTTCGCATAGTTGGGAGGCGAGTAGTCTAGCCACTATACCACCGCGGCTCCGAGTAAACAATAAGATGCAAGGTATGTTCCCGGAGCCTCGCAAATCCAATTTGTGGCCGGGTGGAACAGAAAATTGAGTTTTGCCTGGGGCGGCAGCCAATGAACAAGTGACCTCTGCTCGAGTAGGCCTATGTAGAGGATAATGTCGTCTCACTTGGTCCTGTCTTATAACGCTGAATAGTAGGGTCTCAAATAATTCGGCTACTTCGGAATCGTACCTTCGTGATTCACATTCACTTGGCACTTATTAATTGAATTAATCAAGACGGATACGGTAAAGTATAGACTCTTCACGGTGAAATGTGTATATTAGTTAGATGGCAATATCAAAAAGTGGCTGTATAATTTAAACTGGCTGAAAGGAAATAATTTAGCAGCGCCTTAAAAAGTGCTTATTTTACTGTTAATAGCGTTTACCATACAGTGTTTTGGAATATATATATTGCCGAGAAAGCTTTCCCACGCGTATTTTATGGATTAGCAGCATTTTTCAGTTCTATGATATTTTTGAGGGACATATTTTTTTATATAGTAAGCTCCTTGCTTACCAGACTTAAGAATAAATTATATATATATATGTGTGTGTGTGTGTGTGTTTGTGTGTGTGAGAGAGATATTGAAAGCGAGGTAGTGACTGACCTATGGCATACGGGCACCAGGGACGGTTGATCCGGAAGGGGAGGGGCGTTACAATGGACATTCCCCCGCCTCCCTAAACAAATGTTCTTACATGAACACGTAACAGCCCTGTGGATGTTTAAAAACTTAAGTGAAATAATTTTCGAATATATTTAAAACTCTTATTTTATTTTATTAAATTAATAATAATTAATGCCAAAACTAAGGAGTCTAAAACTGCACCTGTACAATGGGGAAGTGATACCTCCTCCCTTTCCAACCAAAGTCTCTAGATCCACTTGGGGCCGCGGTGGCTGAGCGGTTAGCCTGCTCGTTTTCCACCAAGGTGAACCGGGTTCAATCCCCGGCCGGGTCACTCCAGGACTTTCCCGAGAGGGAATTGTGCCGGAAGATGCCGCTGGTTGGCGGACTTGATCAGTTAATCTCCCGTTTCCCCCACCCTTGCATTCCGGCGCTCCTCCGTTCTCATCTCATCCCACCGTCATAGGCTCTCAAGACCTCGTTTTTAAGAGCCGCCCAAATATCTCAACTCAAATGTAGATCAACTCCTGACAGACACTGTGTTAAATGTGTTAATACCTCTTCATGTCCATGGACACATTCGAGGTAGAGTGCTGTCTCGATGATAGCGCGGCTGCTCGGTTGGTAGGGACAGGGGAAAAAATTAAATACATCAATCATCGTTTTGTTGGCAATTGAAGTTGGAGCTATTCGGCATTTCNGTAGGGACAGGGGAAAAAATTAAATACATCAATCATCGTTTTGTTGGCAATTGAAGTTGGAGCTATTCGGCATTTCATTTTAACCAGACCAGTTCTGGAATATGTGGATGTACACGCAGCGGCATACGGTACTCCAAACACTTGGGTGTCTGNATTTTAACCAGACCAGTTCTGGAATATGTGGATGTACACGCAGCGGCATACGGTACTCCAAACACTTGGGTGTCTGCGAATAGCCTACGTGCTATTTATCGCAACTTGGAAGCCTCTGAACTCGAAACAAAATAGCACAGATACACCCGAAAAATTATTTTTTTTAAATTTTTAACTGCAGTGGCCCTCACTAGTCGCAATGCATTGCCTTCCTGTTTATTCAAATTAATTTATAGTCGTCAGCGTATCGTTAACTGCATTCCAGTGACTGTTATTTCACTACTTGGTGTCACTGATTCGGATTAGAGTGGCTCGTGTTTCATATATTTATGCAGTTACATGCGTAGTAAAGATATTCGAGTAACGTTATCCTCGTGCCAATGGAATCTGACATCGCCCTATTGCTTCCGCGATTTCAAAATAATGCAGCTTTATATGTGCGGGCACCTTTATAATAAGATTCGTTCCTTTTCAGTACGGCATGCAACTTACACTGTACAACTCCTTGCAGAGTATTTATCCTATAATTTCCTGCTCAGCAGGTTATGAAGTTGATTTCATGTTACGTGTGGTGAGTCGTGACGTTAAATATGTAATTTTACTCTTGAATGTATCGAAGAAAAAAACTAGCGGACCTATCATGGCNTGGTGAGTCGTGACGTTAAATATGTAATTTTACTCTTGAATGTATCGAAGAAAAAAACTAGCGGACCTATCATGGCTGCTCCTGCTACCTTTCCTTTCAATACTTTATTTTTATTGTGCTTCAAGCTTACATCGGGGGACAACTGAAGATACTAAACAAGAGTAATACATTACAGTTTATTCGTGTTTCAAGACTAATAAGGATTTTATTACGGTTATCATAGTAGTACATAGTCCTCTAGATATGTACAATTAGCATTTAAAGAACGAAACTTAATTAGGGAGTGTATGATCCGTAATTGTGGGTACAAGCATCTCTACGTTATTGTCAATATTCGTTGAGGTAGGCCAAGCTGGTAGTTACATTCTTTTTATTCTTACGGTCATTTAAGTCTTCCGTGCTGTAAAGCGAGCATAATGTGTGATTTTTCGCCGACTGCTCGCCAATAAAAGAGAACACGTACAAACTCGATAATAGCAAGGTTTTCAACTTCATTTGTTTTAAATTGAGATTGACTACTACACAGACCAGTAAGATTAAAAACATAGAAACTATAAAAAAAAAAAAATAGAACCTTTCCTCTAAGGTTGCATTTGCCCATACGGAGAAGGTGATATTTTTTACAACCTGCTAGTAACTGGAAAGGCAACCATATACAATCTGTCTTGTTTACTGTGAATTTATCAGAGACGTTATAACGATCACGATGTTCATTCATTACAGGAAAAATTTCAAAATCGCATTAGTAACGTCAGAACAGTTTTTTTAGAATGGCGACAAAGTATTTAAAATATTTAGTTAAAATATGCCTTGCCAAATACTTGCCAAATATTTTGCGGTTGAAGTTTTGATTCCTACAGTGAAAGAGTTCGTTATTATAAAGTTATCACGATTTAATGCAATCGGTACAATAATGCTGTGTTTTGTCGCAGTAACAACGAAATGGTTCGTCTTCATGTGCGAGAGATTTTTTAAAGCAAAATATCTTCTGGTAATTACGTTTTATTGTTTTAATAGATAAGTCTGCGAACGGAGTTATTTTAGCCAAAAATTTGGTAAAATCACTAGAACTAATTTTTAAATACGTTAGTACACAGTAATGATCGTTAAAAGGCACAAAGAAAATAATTTACTAGTGTCTGACATTGGGACTACTTCAGCTTGTAGAATAAATGTACGGACGAAAGAAAAATTGCTGTCCTGGTACTGGTATGCCGTGGTTAACCATAGTTTCCAAAAGTTGTGACGAGATGAAACTTCTGCATTCTTCCATTGCTGCTTGTGAGAATTCACTTTTGAATACTTCGTTAAAGCTAGCTCGCTTGTGAGGATCTGAGAAGCACTATAATATGGCAGATTTCAAATTTACCCAATTCAAATGCCCTTCGCCCACATGTGTGGTTGTAACCTCTTCCTCCCTTACAAGCTGTCCGTGGTTAATTGAGCCCTTTTGAAAGTACAGTTTAGGATGTACTGTACCCTCTCACTTCGTATCCTTCCGCCAATGTAAAATTAACATTTCAAAGTCCTTATCACTGAAATGAAGCTGTAGAATTTATGGAAATTAATATATATAAATAACTTGTATATATATATATTTTATGTGTGTGCCACGTGTGTGTGTTTTAATGTGAAAATTCATACTCGAATGTGTATGAAACAAGAAGTACTTACTTTAAAGGCCATTGATTTAAACGTTACACTCCCAATTCAACGTCAAGTGCAAGGACATATTTATATTATAGTCCACCCATGTTAACCTCCAACATTTTCTGGATCGCTGCTTAAATTCCATTTCAGGTTATTCCTCCGCATCATGCAAACAAAGTTTGACCAAGTATAGAGAATAACACCAAAGGGGCGACACACCGCATTCGTGTGCACTCAGTGTAATAATTTTTCGCGTGACAGCTATTTTGTACTAGCCGATACTATACCGCCTATTTTATCTCTGTTTATATTCATACTAATTGTAAATTAAATTTATGTAATTCATTAATTGTGTATGAAAAAATTAAATTTAAGAAAAAAACAAGGCACTTGTATGTCAAGAGAAGTATAAAACGCTTGCGATGCGTGACATTTCGGAAACACACAAACACGTTATAAATGGCCTGATTTTTCAAAAGTTTGATTCAATAAGGGTGAAGATAACGCGAATAGGCTATAATTCGCTGCCACTTTAATTACGAGCTTGCATGCCAATGTGTAAGTGTAGTTGTGAACAATAATTTTTTGAGGCTTTTTTTTTAAGTGCTTGCTTTACCGTGAACATACATAAATATTGTTGCACGTGCGGATATTTAGTTTGCAAGTGATGAATATTTCGTATTTGTAATCTCAACATCCTAATAGACAAATAACGTCCACTTGTGTAGTTTTTAAAATGAAATTATTTAATGATTAATCCTTTAATTAACACTTCTACGTGACTAAGAAGCGGGACAATAAATTATGTGAGTCAAATTCTGCTTCTCTTCACATCATATTAGGGAGCGTTCAAGTATTACGTAACGCAGTTTTTGAAGATTTTTGACCCCCCTCCCCCCCCTGTAACGCGCCGTCACGTTTCCCTGTACCCCCCC